>DWPT01007742.1:0-10612 GCA_018251895.1 Agathymus mariae mariae | reverse complement strand
TGTCCAATCAGAATAATGTACTTTCCTACTAGTAAAATATTTTCTTAAATAGGTGCCGTAGTATGAAAGATTACCTTCTGCATTACTAAGTCACTAAATTAAGCACTCTCTCTTTATAATATTAGCATATATATATCCGTTCATACATGTCTCCGACATGATTTGATGGTGATGGTGATTATCCAATGATAACATCTGGGGCCGACGGCTTATCATGTTCTCCAAAGCACGTAAAGGGTTATGAAATTTTATTAGTGGTCATCATGCCAACTACCAACCAACCAATCGTATTAGGACTTACTGGAACGTAAGACACACAAGATAAAGAAGACCTTTGCGGCATGCTTGCTTAGAGTTACAGAACAATATTATATCTACTTAATGTCTGCGTAGCTTTATTTTTTTTAATTTTATTCAAGTCGCGTTTATTACAAGACTCACTGTTACTGAATATACGGTTTTGTGAATACATTTACAACAACCAAAAAAATTACATAAACCTACGTATCTGCATCTGATGCAAAGGACATTTGTCAATTAGAAACCGTAAAGCATACAACATTTTTTGAAACTTTGTTATTAAATTATATATTTTTATTTTTCATATAGGATGAAGATACGTTTTCGTTGCTGACGTTAAACGAAGGAAGACTCCCCTACCTCCTTTACATGGCTCAAAATCTCACCCATAAAACATTCCTCAGCCCTTCCACGTCCCAAGAAAGTCAATTTTACTACGAAAAACATTCCACTGACAAAATCGTAGCAATTGTTCTAAAGAGTGAATATTTATAGCTCCATAAATTAACGTAGACACAAAAAGCAAATACTAAGGTCGAGACGCGCGTGAACCTCTTCGGAGGGCGCGAGGGGCCGGCGCAATGCGGTCTCGCCAGGGATGTACGTAATATATCCTGCAGACGAAGTAGTTTCCCTGACATACAGCTCGCAATCATTGCCCCGGCCTCGGCAGCGGCCTACCCTTGATATTATCATCGGTCCGCCGCCGTCCGTGCCGTGCAGCGCGCGGCCCCCGCCCCCGACCCCAGCCCCATCCCGCGCTGTCTCAGTCCCCAAAACGGCGCCCCCGGAGTCTGCCGAGCGCGCGCCGGCGTCGCCGACGCCCTCACTCGAGCGTCCGGCTAAGCTGCGCGAGCGCACCAAGGCAAAACTCCTTAAGAAACTCGGTCGCCATGAGGACAACGAGTTTGGCAAGATAATTAGGACCCCCGCCCCAGATGAGTTCGAACTTCCTGCGCCCCTCCCTACTCCAGCGTTCTCGCGAAAGACAATTTTCGATAGAGACTTTGATACTCTTTTTGAGGTGGCCAGTACGCCACAATTCGGGGCGAACATTCGTGTGACGACACCGGAACCAGATCGTCGATTAGATGTTACGGCAACGCATTTCCCGTCTCCTGCTACATCCTCACTTAGTTCTCTCCCGCCCCGGCCTAACTCTGAGCCTTCTCCTACACCGTCCGTTCGGACATCCTCACCATCGACGCCAACGACTCACCGTTCGTCATTCGAAGGTTTATGAATGAGAGTTTGGATTCAATTTGAATGCGCCTTTACCTAACTAACCTTTAATTCGAGATTGACATGACCTATATGCATGGGATTTCGCAATTACATAACTCCACGCATGATTGAATTTTGAGTTATTGAGTATGAAAATAATCTTTGAATTTTTCTAAATGCTTTAAACATTTACGGATATATTATCTTGTGTTTTTTATTTTAAACTTTGTGATATTTTTATAACATTTTATTTCTTTATTTGATTTGGCAGGATCAAATTCAAAACCGAAGAAAGTCAGTTTCTTCAGTTTTCGTCGTTTGAGTCGAGCGAAGGAGCCAACGCCGCCACGCATCACTATGATGCAGCAATCCTCGGTGGAAATGGCTCTTCGGGAGCTTACTCACCCAATACACAACGAGCAACTCAAGAACCAACAACAGGTCACATTCAAGCTAGTCAAAACGGGTAAGTTTATTTTCGGAGTTTTTATAATGTTTTGATATAAATAAATAGATTGATACAAATCACACACCTTTGAGAATATTGCGGAGAACACTTAGGAATCTAGGTTTTCTAGTTTCATGAGAGATATTAATTTATAATATAAAGGTGACTTTAATAAATTGCAGTTCCGTTCAGGATTCGAAATCAAGTCCCTGGACATGCGTTCCATGATCAAAACAAAGTTACGTTTAATTAAATACTCTCTCAAGATGTTACGTAAGAATATCCTTTGACAAAACTATTCTTATTGAATTCTCTGTTTCTACGTACGTTTGTCAGCGCTTCACATAAAGACTACTGAATCAATTTAATGGAATCTTTAAGTACCGTAGGTACACTTATGCAAAATAACAATCCTCCATAACGAGTGTCCGTCCTACTTTGATGTATAACTTTTTAATCATTCAAATGTGGTTGTAGTCACTGGCAAAGTTTAGTAAATATTATTATAATTCTTTTTTATTAATATAATTTTGTAACATAAAGAAAGTCATAAAAATCTCAAATTAATAATGAAGACAAGGAGAAAAACAATAAATATGTACTCCTAATAATCAAATAGACTACCCAAAGTCAGTTGAAATATAAAACACTTTTTACGCTAAGTTCAATAAACTTTATAATATATTAAAATAATATGTAAACGAATAAAAAATGTGGATTATGACTTATTTCTGAGGCGAGAAATTTGATATTCTCCAGCTCAGCGTGCCTTCTGGTATTTAAAAAAAGATCAAATGTCTATTACTTTCGCCTGTTTCAGGAACTTTTTAAGACGTATTTTAATAACGCCTGAAAGTAATAACAAATGTTATAAATACATATATATAAACATATTAATGAGCACTATTCGCCATGATTACATATATGAGTAATATGGGTGTTATTATAATTTCATTTCTGAATGCCAACTAAGTTTGTTGCAGCGCTCTGTCATGCAAATGCTAAATGAAGTATGCTTTATTGGGCATTGTATTATCAAATTGAACGCTAGGCTGTTAGCAGCATGACAATGGAACTTGAAATTAAACGTTTACGTTTTAATAGTAATTGAATGAAGCCAGAACAATATGAAAATGATCTGTCTATTTATATTAGTGTGGAGATCGTAATTAACATATACATAAATTAATTGAGAAAACAAGGGAATTTGATAATTATATTCTATTTCACTAGCAAATCCACCCGCTTCGCTTCGGACTACCTATGCTCATGAATTTTACTTCAAAAAATGTTGAAAATCGATACTATACTACATCCTTTACCAGAGGGTAAAATATTTTTTTTAATTGGTGGCAACTATACAATTATATAGAAGTACTCAGTTGTAATTCTGTAGTTTTTTAAACAACGTTTAGGTGGTAGTTGGAACGATCTTTCATGATGTTACTTATTCATTGGGGATGTATATTGTATATTGAAAAATCATACAATAAGTAATAATTATAATTATAAGAAGTTGCAAGTAAATCTTAATTAGTCAACAATAGTATACCAAATAAAGGAAGTCCTATTTTACATTTAGTACAGAAATCCATTCACAATATAACCTAACGTATAACTTAATATTATGCTTATATTAATTATAATTAATTCATCGTTCAATAAACAATAGTCAATATACAAGTTAATTATGAGTACCCATAATGTCTGATATGATATGAACCGTTCAAACAATTATATTGCTTTAACCCCATTGCTTAATGCCATGTTCGCTGTATTGAGGCTAACGATAACATGGCACAATAGTTAGAATTATTATTATCTCGTTAGCAGTACATTTCCAATTATTAAGCTGAACCAATCTTGGTTTACGGTCCAATCAGCGACGCAGGGCGCCGGAGCGGCTGCGGCTGCGGGTGCAGGATGAGAGAAACCGCACATTAAAATTCCCAGGGGGGCCTACTTCCCCCTAAACTGAGTTTGAAAATGGTATCAACTTTCATGAAATTCAGCTCAGGATCTGGCTTAGACAAACTAATCGTCAATAAAATGTTTATACAATTTTTATGCTAAAAACAAACAGAAATCTAATTTTATATCACAATTAGAGACTAACATACATGATCGAGATTACATGAAAATATAGCTATTTAAATCATCCGTAAGTAATACATATTTTTATGAATATTATGACCTAATCAAAATCAAGATTGAATCGACATCCAACAAAGATTCCTTCCATGCATGGTCTACCCCGTTCCGCAATCCCTATATTCTTATACAATGCTACAATATTAATAATGTATGCTAGCAATTTTGGTATTAAATGGGTGATTATATTAATACACTGTATTATGTTTTTATGAGACATCTATTCGCAAATTCTGCCACATGCGCAGTTAATTAGTCTCCCACCCCCCCTTCCATCAAAGCTGACAACGCAACGATAATCTTAAGTGATACAAATATTCATGGGCAGCGGCGACCATTTACTAAAAGGCTCGGCCGTTCCATTATCAACTATAAAAATGAAAAACATCAACAATGAAAAATATACAGACATCAGAAGTAAAAGTCAAATGAATAGTAATTATTTGAATTAAGTGATTATTAATTAACAATTTTGAGTAATCTATACTATCGTACCCGGCAAGAATAGTAGTAACCGTGTTAAGGAATGCCAAAAGCTACACAAATAACTATAAGGGCAGTGACGGTCCACTTGAGACAGTGGTCCGTGCACCAAGACATGCGTCTTTATATCGTCGAGTTTTAGTGTAGAATGACATCAGGTGCACGTGCCGCTAGCGCTTTGTATCGCTGTTCCTTTCTTTTGCTGAATCACCACTACCGTCATATATAACAATTTTCTTTACTTTACAAAAATAAATACATTACCACAAAGTTAATTCAAATATGAGATTCAAGTGCCTTACATGTAGCGTTTTACTCGTAGTGTATAAGCGAATTTTGTTCCGTATTACGTGACCGTAGAAATACAATGTCGTCTACCTCCTTAATCAGACTCAAGTTCATAATGAAGTACCGTATTCGTGATAGCTAAATCGACACTGACATTGCATACAAAATATTTGATTGGCTTGCTACAGGTCTTACTGATTACATGCTAGCTGATTCGGTTTTGATGTATTTTTACGTAAATTAATACACCATAGAGCATAATTAATTATTAAAATATAATTACAAAACTCTGTAATTATGGCTATATATATAAATACTATATATATACATATAAATAGTACTCACGAGCAGAATTAGGGTAGCTACGAGCTACGATGATACTACGACGACGAATTTTACATCAAAGCACTACTATTTTCGGAATACTACTGATGAAGCAATAACTTCGAATATAAACTGAATAGCGTAATAAATAAGACTTCGAAGGACCTCAGTAAAATACTGATTGTTTTTTGTACATTAACGATATATGAGAAAAAACATTATTAATGGCCTTCATCCTCCTTCTGCTCGTAAGTACCCATTGTATGCATATATATATAGACATAATTACAGAGTTTTGTAATTTCTACTTAGACACGATTATGTCACATACGCGGTCGCAAGAACATATGAATACTACACTTTTCAAATACTAAAGATAGAGAAGCCTGTGAAGCTGCAAAGATATTCAGCAAAATTTAAAATGTATGATGCTTCACTGGAATTGCTTGGCATGTGCTTACAAATTTACATAAAACTCAAAATTCGTTTGCCAAGTCCCCCAAATCATGTCGTTGCTCGGCTAGCGACGATTTCACATTCCAATAAATACGCCCTAACAAGATGTACTGAGGAAATGAGGGTTCTTTTTTAAATCAGAACTAGTCTTATTTTTTTCCACGTATTTTTATTTATTGATTGATTGTTGATAGTGTTCATAATTATAAATCGACGAAATTAACTAAGTATAGATAATTTTATGGTTAAACTTTTTAGCACGGTTGTGAATTGAAAAACAATCAAACGAAGAAACGTCACCAATATGAGACTATTACACACATGTATAGGTTTTGAACATAACAGAAAAAAACGTCGTAAACTACATAAGTCAAGTTATAGTAGCAATAGTAGTTGACTTTTTCTATGGCAATAGCCGACAAACGAGCAGAGGATGGTAAGTGTCACCGTCGACCTTGGACATCAGCACGATCAAAGGTTGCTGCTGCGTTGTTGGCCAGGAAATGAGAAGAATGTAAGAAAGAAAGTTGACTCTATTAAATTAAAGTGGATTATTCATATGTTGAGGTGATAAGAGTTCAAGGCGTTAATATAGAGTAGCTAAATACTGTACTGTCACGCTTTCCAAGACACAATGACAAAAGCTTCAATCAATCTTATTTTCGTAATTTCAAACTGTTTTGCTCCATAATACTCGTAGCGACATCCTCAAAATAAACATAGGAGCGACTCGTAAACATGAACTTTACGCTCGAACAGTTCCTTCCGCAATTTATCTTTGATGTGGATCTTAAACGTCTGAAGCATTAAAACAATATAAAACTGTGAAAAAGTGAACTGTACTGTGTACATTAAACACCCGCGGAGAATAAGATTCTTTATTATGAATGTCTATATGAATACTTAATGTTTCCTATTGGAATTTAAGTACTAAATTTTTATGTAAATATAAAATTTTTCACTCTACTTCACAACTTTAAGTTTAGCATTTCTGCAGCCGGGCACTGATCCACCGACATTAACAAACACGTGTAAAAATATTTCATAGATAATTGTAGAAGGAAGGTGATAGCTATATAGACAGGTGATAATCTCTACCACATTGAAGTTAATTTAATACCATTCACCAATATAATTAAATCGGGTGTCAGACTGAGAGACTGATGACTCTCATCATCAGTACATCATAAGAAGGAACCTTACACCATTGCTTCTTCTGTTGTTCATTCATTATACATCAAAAGTAGGGGACGTTACCTTGAACTTATAAATATTTAGAGAGTAACAATGTTAAGTTGTAATTAATCTTTACAGCAAATTTGACCGATTAAGGTCGTCACTATGCCATAATAATATTAGTATGTATCATTGGAATAGCAAAATTACCTGGTCAGTGAAATAGGACAGTCAAATAGTCAATCTTGGCCAGGCTGAACATATATAACATATTGTATAAATAAAAATTTCAATCAACGTGAAAATCTAAACATTTTTATTATCTCGTAAGTAGTTTATAAGACTTATTGAAACAAATTTACAATTTAGCAAAAACTTGTCGCCGGTGTAACTCTCATGGGTTATTAGTTATAAAGCTTTCGTTTTTCTCAAAGTTTTGACATCGTTGCAAAGTTTGATTTTCCTAACTAGATTATTTAATTAATACTTCTGTATTAATATTGCACAGACACCTATTTTACAATTTCACAAAACTTTCAAGTTAAAGATCGTAAAGAAAACTTTTTCTTATAACAGTAAGATTATTAATTACTGTGTTAATTAACTTCGTGCTATGAATTAATTTAATTATTAATACTATTGTATAACTTATTAAAATGTTTGAATTAATTGCAGCAGTATTTTCTTTAAGAAGGGTTCTTGGAGTTATTTGTTATACAGAAATGTAAAATTTATCTAAATTCATTTTATAATGCTCGTTTATTAATTGCGCACTATAGTATAGCAGAAAATGTAGCACAAACAGCAGTCACGTATTGTAGAAGTTGAAGATGATACATCCCCTCTTTAAATAAAATCTTATGTTTTTACTAAGCGATTTACACACTTCATTCTTCTCTAACCTGTAAATTTATCCTCTGGTTTCTGAGCGGCAAAATACGACGGATACAAAAATATTTCTGTAAACTTTTTAAAATAACCTTATTATACAACCTGATAAGTTATTAAAATTTACTAGTTTCAGTATATATTTGGTAAAATAATTACTAGTTAGTGTCTTTTATAAGTCAAGTTTACTAATTTTGGGTGCGCTCAGCACCAGAATGGGTGACTCTTTATATCTATAGCGATATAATTTTCAAATGACATAATATAACAAACAAAACGGATACGTAATAACAATCAATAAAGATGCCTAATTTGTTTACGTCCTCGTAACGCCCGTGTGCGGCACAGGATTTTTTATGGGGCTTTGTGTACAACTCTATAACACAGTTTCCAAGATGATGCGTGACTTGTCCATCGATATAATCAAGAATCATGTGAAACAACAAGTTATAGGCAAGAGTTACTAAAAATCCCATGCTGGCAGAATAGGATATTGAAAGAAGCGACAAAAAACAGCCAGCATAGTGATAGCGCATCGCGTAAGGATTATATCCTCAGTATTGTTATCAACTCACTACTATTACAACTGGTACCTTTTCGTGAATCTTGCCTGGCTAGCTACCACCCTCCTGCGTGACTCGACTCGTCGTGTTCCAACTGGGGGCTTGAGAAAAAGTACTTTCTTCCATTCGTGCTTTTCTATTTCTTGGCCGACCACGCATCAGTGATACCTTTGGTCTTACTGATGTCCATGGGCGACGGTGACCACCTATCATCCGGTGACTCGTCTGCTCGTTTGTTGTCTATTTACATTAAAAAAAAGGAATTACATCGCGACAATCGAATCGTGAAAGATTTACCATTATAAGTACTGATTGACGTGGATTTATCAAGCTCAACTACTTGTACTAAAATTGTTCATAATCTTGAATTTACATAATTAATAATATACTCACAGAGCCGTACAATACAATCAAAGACAATCTGATGGAAAAGCATTGAATTTATAACAAAATATCACAGAAATAAAATCTAAGCCATCGAACTGTAAGCGGAAGAATGTCGTAACAGCAATAAGACTTTTGTGACCATAAATTGTCTGTACAAAATACAATTGTTATATGGCTTTTTAAACAATCATAGATCGGTATTGTCGTTGTATTAAAATCAATAGCTGTGTTGGATCGATCTCGCATGACATGTAGGTACTTCAGAAAATTATCACGAAAGTTTCCGTCATCAATCGTGGTTCTTATCGGCAATTATCTCTTATATTAATATGAAACTGGGAAATAGGCATATTATTTTTTCGTTATGTGATGTTGTTATGTTTTATATGCCCCACAGAAGGACTAACGGAAATTCATTTAAATTTAATAATTTACGACCATATAATAGAAATATAACGTTTACAAATTTCGATACAAATAAAATCATGAACTTCATTCAAGCTATTACTTTGAGGGCAGTATTTGATATTTACTCAATTATTTTTAATACACCTTTATAAAATATAAGTTAATACTATATACCAAGGGGTTCTTGGTTAAAAGTCTGGTAGACATTTATGTTACCAACATATAACAGCACCTTGATCTTCACTGCTGCTAAGGTATCAATATAGAGTATCCGTGCGAACCGCAATAATCATATTTCCAATGCTGATACTATAATATGCAATGAATGTTTATAGTTTGTGCCGAAATCGACTATAAAATACAACGACCGATCGAACGTTGTCCGCTTTTCTACATTATAACTTATAGCCATGTTCATACCTTAGTAACACACGCACCACATGAAATTTTAAACAGGATTTTTTTTAAGAAAAGTGACAAAAAACAACTTACTCTTTTCATGACGAAATCTTTTGCAGGTTCAAGGCGGTATCAGCTTCCATCTAAATCTTACGATATTACGACATGGAGTTTTATAAATTAATCAAAACGGATAATTTGCTTGCAATCCCTTGATGTAGCGTACGTATGTCCACAGGTGACGATGAGTTGATATTTGACAAGTAATGCATATGCGTACTTATATTTACAAATATAATATATATATTATCTCTTTATTTATGGCAACTGTCCACAAACGAAATAAAATTTGACATGTGTACAAACGCGGTGTACCAAATTACAAAGATGAAATTAATAAACCTGCTTGTAATATGTCTTTTCAAAACTGCAATCGAAACACCGAATCGAACAAGAAAATCTAACGATATATTAGGTTTTTAAGAAAACCTAACGTTAACTAATAATGATGGTAATTGTTAGGCAACTATAATTATTTTATCAGTTTAACAAAAAGGAAGACACGGTTCTAATATAATATGAAGCTCAAAGACTCAAAGCTCAAAGACTTTATTATTCAGCGATGAAAGGATTCTGTATAATTGGCGTATTTTAACAATGAATTTCTGCATAGTGACGCTTGGTATTGCCTTTTTCTATTTTTATTTGTTATAAATATAATATTCTTGGATGGTTTGATGGAGTTACTAGCCAGCGTTCTTCGACGGAAAGCGTGTAGACAGCTCTCATGTACGCAGTATCATGTCCTTTACAGGCATCTATTGACGGGTCCGTAGCCAGTTGGTAGTAACTCGGTCTGGAGTAGGGATGTTACGGATATGATATTTCGGATCCGGATACGGATACGGATATATGAATCATATTTTACCGGTTTCGGTTATGGTTAGGGATATGAAATTATTTCAGATTATCTGATTGTTTCGGATAATTTCGGTTACGGATATTAGATAATTTTCGACTTGGAAAAAATATTTATAATCTTTGACTTTGTTTTTAGGTTTCATGTGGTATTATAATCACAGAAAAAAATAATTAAACAATAAAAAGTATATAAAAT
>DWPT01007741.1:0-10613 GCA_018251895.1 Agathymus mariae mariae | reverse complement strand
TCACAGCTCTCACCACCGACTGTGTAAAGCCACCGTCGACATCAATCCCAAAACCACTCACCAACGCCACCAAGCGGCGATTGGTGCTAGTTGACCGTTTTAATCAATTGACATACTTTATTTGAAACAACATGTAGAATGAGCGTATTGAAAAGATAAATTATATTGTAATTGCCAAAATACGCTAACGATAGATAACAGCACACTGCATACAGACCACAGATGCTACAGGGAACAAGCAAGATGATATGATAATTTTATTTATTACTAGATGTCATCCTGTCATATTCAACTGGTCATTATCAGACCCAGTCACGAAAAGTCAATATTTTACTGGTCAGCTTTTACTGGGAGTCCCAATGAAATTAGTTAAAACTTTCCAAATTAGTTTCCATAGTCTGGACAAATAATAAGCCAGACAAAAAAATTAAAGAGGTCGTATAAGTACTAGTGATGCATAAACAACACTATGTACTTGGCAAAATGCAACTATTTGACAATCACAGACGATGAAATTATATTTATATGTACAGATGTATAGATAAATATATGTTTCTTTGTGGGAGAGAGGAAGTTGCTACGTTTATTCAGAGCTGTAAAACAATCTACGGACGTTGTAATGACAGATAAATGATAATAGATATTAATTATTGATTAATTATGGATTCTTGCAAAGTATTGTTTAACTTTATTAACTAGAATGTATGAATAAAGACTAGTACTTATTAAAAAAAAATTGTAAAAATATTCTGACTCCATTTCGAATCATTAGGATTTGAATTTTCAAAAACCGTTCCTCAGTGCAGATTACTTTTTAACAGATTTCGAGAAAAGGAGATGGTTATAACTATGTTTGCATATTCGTTTTTTAATGATTTAAAATTTAAAAAATACTAAAGTGTAGATTAGAACCTAAAAACAAGTCTAAATTGCAAAACATCGTTTTCATCACTTTCTCACATCACTCATCAATCACGAAATGAATCGATTAATGAATAGAAATATTAAAGATTCATTGCTAGTCACTGAAGTTTTGGAGTCGTCTTTTTCTTTCATAATTTTATTTTGTTACAATTTTTCAGTATAAAATGGTAGTTTTATACAATTAGCACTTTAAATTATAGCGTTGACTATAGATTTTATATTTCATATTTAACAGAAGACTTGACATAAATAAATTATCAATTTAGCTTTATTATTTATTAAGATCAAAACGAGTATTAAGGGAGATTAGTCTTAGCGGTATAGTTATATGGTGAGCGTAATGGATAAAGTCTTTGTTGAAAACGTAACGCGGCCGGAAACCACGCCCCTTCCGCAGGAAACGGCGGGAAATGGCAACAGATTATAGTACGAATTATTGCAATTGTACCACAGATAAAATATTGCGTTTTGTAGACGAGAATACGTGCAATACGGAAAAAAGTAAAGACTACTAATTAACTAATTTAGATACATACTTAGTTGAAATGTATAAATGATATTTATTTTAATTTTTTTACTCCTAACCTAAACTTTATTAGGGCATCAGAACTAAGCAACTTGCGAACAATAGGTATATTTTCAGTGATAAATTAAAATGTGCTGTCATTTACATGACAAGTTATTAATTTTATTTTTCGTCGCTTCTATTTAGTGACCATACAGACCTACAGACACCAGCTCACGGCGCTTCGTTTATCTCAACAAACTTTCAAGTAAATATAAACATTTAGAAGGAAACATTACGTACTACTAACTATTACTACTTTACTTAAATTACTCATTTCGAAGAGTTGACTTTTACCGTTTTTTAACATTGCTTACAGTTTTTTACGTCACAATTGTTTTCAGTTGTCGAATTTAAAAAGAAAAAGCAAATAATTATGGTGTAGCTGCAAATATTCATTTATTTTATTTTTATATAAAAAAAATATGTAAATTCTATAAATTAACATGTAACATTTTTTACGTTTGTTTTCATATTTTTCATATTTTTTAATTATCTGATTAAACAACAAAGTTTTGTTTGGAGTATTTAATATTTACTTCGTAGCAAGGGCGGGTCACTAGTGAAAAATAAATAAAAACAAGATGGTTTTAAAATAAATCACGTCTTACATCAACGACCTTATTAGCTTTCTTAATTGTCATTACGTTGAAAGATTTAAAGACAGATCACGGCTAATTGGTCACAGTCGATGACATGTTAGTATGAATTATTCATAGCGATATATCGTCACGGCATCCGTCCGAGACGACACATCGTAAGATCTTCGACACGTTTTTTTTTATAGTTTTAAGAACTCAGGAACAAGCAGTCAGACCATCTGATGTTAAGTAGTCACCGTCGTCTACGGACATGTGCGTTTCCAGAGGAGATGTCTCTTTACGACCTTTTTGTAGAAACTTTTGTTAGTTCAGTGTTCCGCGAGTATTGTAATGATGGAAGGATGACG
This sequence comes from Agathymus mariae mariae, assembly GCA_018251895.1. Classification (NCBI taxonomy): domain Eukaryota; kingdom Metazoa; phylum Arthropoda; class Insecta; order Lepidoptera; family Hesperiidae; genus Agathymus; species Agathymus mariae. Next base: position 8,175 of record DWPT01007741.1, on the reverse strand, counting down.
ACAAGAATTGCTTTTTTTGTCTAAACCAGCCGAAACTGATCGTAACGTAATAAACTATTCTTACAATGTACAACGTGCCTACAGTTTCATTTTAGTTCCTAGCGAGTTTCTTGCTGCTTCTTCTCTCAACTGTTTGTATTACCGAATTCTTATATAGTGGTGGGTTAGCTGCTTCGTTAGCTACCAAAAGACAATAGAATTAGGTGTGAAATTATTTTATATATTTCAGTGCGTAAGTGGAGATTAAAAAGTTATCACTGTATGTGGAGTGTTGACACGTGTCAGTCATGCTCATGAAATCGCAAGTAATTATTGGTGATTAGTTACAATCTGGTAACAAATATAATCATTAAAGTAACCCTGCCTTCTTAGCAAGGTGTCTCAGATCCCGACCGGGACAAATATTTATCTCTTCTTTTATAAATTTCACCCTGACGGTGAGTAGACACTACGATTGTTATCTGCAAAGTCCTCGTAGAGTAGACTCGTAGAGAGAATACCATCATACATGGTGTTTGCGGATTGTTGCAAAGTAAATTAATACTAATTTAAGACGTCGCAATATAAAAATGATCGTGACGTGTAATGTGCCCATAGCGGCGCTCGCGCTAACTAGACCGTTGCTTGAAAACAGTGTAAGAACTTATACTGATTAATCGTTTTAATGTCGACAAAAAGGCTAATAACATCTTGTGTTCTTGATATACTTGTGTAGACGTCTCCATTGCAAAACTGAACGAAAGGATCAGACTACCGAGGCTATACTCAATATTTTGCTTACTCTGCGCCTATATCACCCTCCCTCTCCGAACTGTCAAAAGCGTCAAAAGACATCGTTCCACTTTCAAAACGGCCGCACGATTCATTGTGATATCCGTGCCAAATTTAATTTGCCAAAATCTATCAATAACTTAAAAAAAACGACTCTATTGACTTGTAACAAGACTCAACTTTCAATACTAGATTTAACAGATTTATTTCATACGATTACAGTGCAAATTTGTTTTTCAATTTTCAAACAAAACGTTATTTTAAAATGAACCGTATAACGTTGTAATAAAAGATAAACGTAAAAACATAGAACGCAAGATTTAAATATTGTATTTATAACTTTGCCAACTCACGCAGGTTGTTTATATAATATATGTCATACGAAATTAGATTATACTGCGTTCAAGATAGGGTATAACATGAAGTTTTACAGGCACTGTTTATTTTTGCAACAGTATTAGTTACGCGTGTAAGTGCACTCAAGTAGTTGTGTGACGTGTCGTTCCCATTCGTCACGTGGGGTGCATTTGAATTTGGAACTCAGTTTCGCTTTTGAATGTCATCTGTAGTGTGTATTAAATTTTGACATTCGTAATTCAAATTTATAATGGGCCGGGGAACTGACGACTGATTTTACTACTTTCAATAAAAGAGCGAGAAAAAAAGTCGGAAGTATTCTTATAGTTTTATAGTTCCGCGTTGCGTTGTCAATTTAATACTAATTATAAATTCGCCTTCGATTTGCTTCAGAAACTAATGGCAAAACCAAAATACTTAATTGTTTATATCTATCAGGTAAGTATTAAATTGATTGAAGGCACCATTTTTTTATTTTATTTAACGCCAAATAGATCATTGTAAATGATCACCGACTCAATTGCAGGTATATAATGTAAGAATAATTGCAGAATATAAGGAGAGCGTAGGAATTATTTTCACATTTCATGAAACTAAATAAAAATAAAAATATTGTAGGTTACGGCGTACACCTAAAGTTACTAATAAGTGAAGTATTCTCGAAATCTATAAAATCAATACATGATATGTATTTTATAGATAGATTTCCAAATATTTGAAATATATACATTATAAATTTCAAGTAAGAATGAACGAATAAAATAATATTTATTCGAAGTCGTTTAAGACAATCACTTCTCTAAAGTGAAAGCCACGCCGTCGTTACGACAAACCCCTACGGTGAGCGATCTTATCGAACGATCGAAGGTATTTGCTTCCTTTCAGTAATTGTTATAAAATTTAAAATATAAGAGATAAAATTAAAGCCATATGCTACTTTTTTTAAAAGTTTTAATATAATAAACTATTTTTTTATAATACAGTAAAAAAATTATACGAATGTTTTTGGAATCGAATCAAAAACTAATCTACGAGAAAAAAGTCGCAGATGAAAGCTAAACCGATATCTGTATGTATGTAATGTACCATCAAGAACTACTGCCTATCCTGTCTTACTTTCACAATCTGATCGGCTGGTCATCAAATTCGCCTGGAAATAATAGTGTCGAAACCGGTTCCGCGCAAGTTTAAACTGTTGTAATTGCCATGTGTTGTTTAAGAGATGCGCTGCGGAGTTTCTTACTCCGTTTCTTCTCCTCAATGTTTGCACCTCAATGCACATATAGTAGAAGCAAAATGTAACGTGCACAAGTGTATTAACAGAATACCTATATGATTCAATGATTGGGAATTTTGATTTTGAACCAAACTCTAACGGTCTCGGAAGGTCAACGCAGTCCACTCCGTTAGCAAACGTTTCATTGTTAAGGTGATCGTGGCTGAAGACCGGCCGTCCTCTGCTCGCCCTACGCCTAGGGATAGGTACCTACCATCGATTCGTTGACACTTTTCACATATGTCGATATGACGTACAATGAATGGGATGTCACCACAACTGTATGCCACTGAAAATTTCAATTCAAAGTCGATATATATTGAACTTATTGCATTGGATAATAATATTAATTTGTTACATGAGTGAGATCCAAGATATATGTGCCTGTTAGGAAATGGTAAATATAAAGGTGTTCACTGAATAATTAATAAAATACTAATTAAAAAAAACCTTTCATCATCAACAAATCTTTAGTCAGCATTTCCATTAAAACCCCGTAGCATCGTAGTTCTCTTCTCTTCTTTAATCTTTCTTCTTTTTCTGCTTTCAGAACATTGTATTTTCCTCTCCGTTTAACTTTTGTTTACTTAACACCATTTGAATATTTTTTCCTCCTGTGATAAACTGGCAATTTTCTTTTGTCCCTCTTTTATATTAACATTAAGATTTTTATCGGTATCTATTTTGAGACGTGCCGTGTGGCGTTTCTGGCGCTCCGCAGCAGTTAACGGCATCTAAAAATAATGAAAACAGGATTTTATGCAAGCGCTATTTTACTTCACACGCACACATTTTATATATATACGGTTTCGATACCAAATTAGAACAAAATACACAAACGGACATACCGAAAATGAATCTCAGAAACCCCTGACTATATTTAGCTATCACAAACAGTATATGCCACTAAATTACTGACTTTTACTTTGACAGAAACAAATTATATCACTCGGTATGATTAGTTATATAAAATGAGTCTAAATATAAAATCGAATCCTATATCTCGGAATGAGTTAATGTAGAACAGGAATCGATAAATGAAGAGGATGGCAAGTTTACTTAGATACCTACATACGTGTTTCAACTCACAATATTTTATTTAAGAACGAAAATCCTCAACTCATTGTCTTTTATAATTTTGAATTAGGAATGTCAAAGTTATTACGTACCTCTTGCACTAAAAGTAAAACTGAGTTTATTGTATTTGATCATTTACCTACATAAAAATTATAATGTAATAATGAGAAGATGGATAATTAATTGCATCAGGTATATCTGTGCTCGCTGATTTTGAATCATTTAGCCACCAAATATTTCGTTAAAAATCACAACAATCCTTAGGGAACATCAAATTTAATTTGCTAGGGGATCATGAGACGGACGAATTATAATGAAAGAAAATTGCTTGAAAGAAGAACATTTCAAACTCGTGCCTCATTACGTCCGACCAATCAGGGAGCAGAACGTTGATTGAGGGGCGTGAACATGGACATTACTCACGGAACACCGAATTAGAAGCTCTAACTAAAATTACGCTGTCTCTTTTCAACCTATGCAATGTCGGCGTATAACAGCGAGAGAGAAACATTTGAATGGACAAGATCGTTAAGGATACAGCGTGTTTTAATATTTAATTTTATGATGATATTAACATTGTTATGGATAAGTTGATTATTTTGGATTAATGTGGGCGCGTAATGGCGGGTAACGGGATTTATAGCGCAAATTGTTATAGGGGTTCGTAACGAGTTCACGATTAATTTGGTTTGTGTTTGTTTGTCATGGGAACCCGTGTAGGCCTAATTTAATTTTACGGCTGTTTTGTACATCACATATTTTTCCTCTATTTTTTAATGTTTATCGAGAATATTCATGTTTCTTCGTATTTATCATGTTTTGGCAGACATGTTTGTGTACATGGAAATAGTATCGAAAGATATATAGATGCATCAATTAACAATGCAGTAAATTTCAAAATCAGAGCTCGAGTATGTAAAGTAGCCGGACATTTTGTTATTAAAAGCGATAAAAATAATCAAACTGACTATTACAAGGTTACCAAATATGAAACGAATTCGACCTTTCAATTATGATAGGTCCTACCGACCAATGTTAAAATATTGAAAGATTTTATTTGAAACTTGCGACCTGCCCCAGCTCGCACGTATGTAATTTTATTACTACTTAGTGCCGCGGCACATAGTTATAAAGTTACAACTTTTATTTTGCTGTATTTTTGTCTGTCTTATATCAGTCTTTATTTATATTCCATTTTATACCGCTATTTAAATTGATTGTTTGCGTGTGTTGTTGTATAAGTTGTGAATAAATGTATTCTGATCTTCTTTCTTCTTAAATAAGAAAAGGAGGATTATGCTTAGCAAAAATAATAATAATTTCTAATAATTAAACGCTAACACACACACACCCACGCACTAAGATTCCCTGTGTATGACATAACAATACTCATGACACGAGATCAAACATTTAAATATCACATAAATGTTTGCCCCGGTTGGGAACTACCCCGGGACTCCTCGCCCGACAGGCTCGGTCACCGACAACTGAGCCTATTCTATAAAAATACATCAAGTAGTTATATTTATTGTATAACATGTCTCTATATGCAGTGATTTACGTTGTGCTTAGTCTGTCTGTCAAAATAGTAAGCGTAAACATTTTTATTAAGATTTTGATACAAAAATATTGTCAAAATAATAATTATTGACAAAAAATTTAATGCTCACCAATGGATTTTCCGTTAATTTAATTTCATGCACACCTTGTCCTGCCAACCTGCAGTTCGTGAGCATGACAGACTATGGTTTTAATTCCTTGTGAAAGGAAACCCGCGAATCACAGGTAAGCGAAATGGCTTGTAATGATGATTGTCCTGACAATACGATCACAATGGAACAAATCAGTCAAGCTGGTCAAGCTGTTCTATTAATTATCTTTCATAGACGTGGCATTTCATTTTTATTACCTTATATAGTTTTTTTAGACCTTGTACTTCAAAGACCTTCATAATGACTTAACTAAGATAATACGTATAAGGAAAATAGGGGCCGACAAGACAAGATTTTATGTTTGGTAGTGATATAATTTCACGTATAAGAAGATAATTTGACATTTTTAAGTTACATTTAAAGGCCGGATTGCGTATTTCGTTAGTTATCGATGGAATTAATTAACTGTGGACGTGGTGGACGGATAAGTTTTCGCTAGTGAAGAAATTCGTTGGGCGCTTCGACTTATGCGTTATGAACTCCTGGTAATTATTGTCAAGTAGCAGTCGTTAAGTTATGTCGGAGGCCTTCGTGCGAAATCAAAATTGTCTTAGACCTCTACTAATCCGTACTGAAGCAGTGTGGTAAATGCTCGAGGCCTCTGGTTCTGCATCGATTCCACAAACTATGAAAGCCTTATGAAATACTGAAATGTTTTGACTTAGATCATCAAACTTACCATCCTTCCATATCTTTATTTACGAAAATTATATAATAAGCGGAATACCGGCATCATTGCATATTTTATTAGCACAAACAAAAGTAGTAGTTTCATATTATATGCTTAGTATATTTATAACTATTTAAATAATAGTTTGTAATTTATTTACTTTAACAGAGACAAGAAAAAGCACCTGGTGGTTGAAATACGACCACAAATATTAAATAAAGTTTTGTTTCCGATATTTTTTATTGATAAAACTAAAATTCGTAATAAATAATAATAATAAGTTAATAGCCACTAAAAGAACTGAATTATTTTGTTGTTACCTATTTGCTTAATAGATTATTTTATAATTACAGAGTCTAATAGCAGGTGCCGCCACGCTACGGTCTCGGACGAACGTATCTAACAACACCTTGTATGATATGTCACTAAAGACATTTGTTAACTTAATAAAGAAACATTATCTTTGCTATTCCATCACTGAACTAAAGACAGAGATAGAGATAATTCAATCACTTCAAAAATTAGACGTCAACAAATACCGGCGTAGGTAACACGTCTATTCATCCAACTTTCGGCTTATCGGAAATCGCGGACCTATTATGGATGTCGTGTAAATCAACAAATTGACTTGAATAGGTGTTTAGCAATTATTGTTATTGCATTATAGCCTATTGTTTTGTACTGTCCGTAATGGATTCTATTCGTGGCGGCCATTTGGGAGGCTAATTCTGTTATGTGAGAACTGCCCACGAGACTGGACTTGCAAAATGTCTAGACTAGTCTGTTATGTTAAGTCTAGACGCTGTCGGCCGCCGTTACAGCCGGAGCAAACAGTATGAGGATAAAAGGTTTCTAGTTTTATTTGGTATTGCTGTTATTCGTGTCAGGTAGCTTTTACATTTCTCATTGAATGAAGTCAAACACTCACACAGTCGCACTCGTAAACTGGAACACACAGACAAAACATTATTAATTGTCATAACACAAGAGATATCTTTGTTACGTAAATGTCGGCCCCAGAAATTGTGCCCGGGAATTCTCTTTTCATTACTCATTTCCTTTTTTTCATTTGTTTATTAACTGTGCTAAACGTAAATAATACCTTAAATAGATAAAGAATTTAAAACTTTTTTTTTTACCTTATGGAAAGGAATGGATCGCAAACAAAAGTATAGAGTTATATGAGATTTAGGTGTTTATTTCATACATTTTAATGTACCTTATATTCAAAAGGTACTCGGTTAACTAACAGTCAAAAAATTTGAAGAGACTACCCTCCCCCGAGCGATCGAAAGAGGGTAAAGATGACATAGATAAATAATCATATATTTAAAAAATTGTTCCTAAAGGCATTAAGTAATTAAATATTATTTATGCAGTAATTCAAATTTCGTATCCTTAAATTGTAATAACATGCAAAATATTAACAAAAAAGTTATAAGTAAAATTAAAGTAACTATATTAATTATTTAGGCTTCCAACAACATCGTTCATATGAAGTATATTTAATTTTCTAAGGGATACCTAGGCAAATAAATAAATCGAATAATAAAATATTGAGGAGTTTCTTTCGCCGTTTCTTCTTGTTCTCGTCAATGTTAAAGCACCTTTTTGAAACGCTAGTAGAAGCAAAAAATTACGTGCAGAAGTGTATTTACAGAATACCTACATATTTACATTTGATCAACAAACATCATTATGTTGAATTTCAATTTCTATTTGTGATTAATAATAATTATTATTAATTATTTTTTTATTTAACCACAAAACTTACAAACGACAAACTTTTCAAAAGTTTTTTCGTCTCTACAAATCCTATTAACATCTGAATAATCACAACGAGATCGGTCACCTCCAGCGAATCAGATAGATTATTATGCTATGCTTCGTGCCGGTAAAATAGAAATGTAACATACTCGAGCAGACCGCACTCGGTTCGCTTCATAAAAACTACCTTACGCTTAGAAATAGAGCTTTTTCTCATTCCGTAAATTAGAAATGCAATATTAATTTATAACATTTTTATTTAAGGACGGATGGAAATCATAGAACTTTAAACAGTAAATGATGTTACTGCAATTTATTAGTGGTAACCATAACGAAGTCGGTTAACGTTCTGAGATGAGCGCGCACAAACGCACAGACAAACAGGCAAAAATTTTAACAACTACTGTTGTGATTGGGTGGGTAGGTTGTAGTTTATGTACAGAAACTATTCAGTTAATATTTTATTATATGTACAGATTGACAAAAACTTTTTGTATTTCCTGTAAATGACATAACAAAATGACCAAATTAATTTTGGTCAACTG
>DWPT01007740.1:0-10613 GCA_018251895.1 Agathymus mariae mariae | reverse complement strand
AAGATTACACTACTGTGTATTTGCTATTGCAAACTTTATTATCACAAAAATAACTTTGTTTCTCGGTCTTCGGTTCAATTCAGCATAGTTTTAATATCTAGAAAAGCGAATTTTCTCTAAGCCTTTCGGTACTTAACGTCACTCACAATTGTATACGATCTTCTAATTTCTGTTATTGTTATCGATTTTTCCTTTTATCACAATTCAAACATCATAAATTTAATCTATTATCAGTTCTTGTAGGAATATTATTTCTTGGCAACCCAAGAATAATAGATTAATTTGAAAATGGGCTGACCTTTAACTGTTTAGTTTTGCAGTCTGTATCGCATATAACTGTTACTAACTGGAATTTTACATCTGTGTCAACTCGTTGAACACAATTTTTTTTTACAAATTGCAGAAGAAAATACATACTTTTACCTAAGTCTCTAACTACGTGGAGTTGGGGAACCCTTAACAATTTGAACACTGAACGTTAGCTGCGACGTTCATCATTTACCAAACGGCTTATAACGTTGTAACATTAGCTACATTAAACTTCAAAATTGCCTTACAAATGTAAGAAAGAAACTGAGATTTTGTTTTTCTGGGTTCTACTAAACCTAATATGCATGAAGTCACCACAGCCCTTGTATTTACAATTGAGGATCCGTCTATCATCATCATTACACGAAATTGCTACACCATTAGAGACAAATTGGCAAACGGTATACATTTTCGAAAACATATAGATAATTCTTCTTTATTCAAATTGCCCCACATTGTTTTCCTTGGCCGTAGAAAGTGATTATTGATTTCCAAGAGTCATCTCGTTAGAAAAATTAATAGATGCATGCGAAATAAACTCGGGGTCCCAAGACCGAAAAACGCTTCTTTTGTTAATGTTCTAATTGAAAATACCTTTCATAATTTAACGGTCAAGTTGGCATTAGCAGTTATGGCTGTCAAACAAAACGCATCAAAGTTATATGCTAACAAACATTAAAACACGTCTAGTACACTATTATACATATCTACAAGACGATGACACTCATGATCTTCCGATCACAATTTAATGGTTATTACAATACTCTATTTTAGAGGGGTTTCAATATAATTTAAATAGTAGTAAGCCATCCTTGCTGTGCTTCGACGACTTTTATTACCAGACAAAAATTTCATCTTCGTTGTTATTTTATTTTATTACTTTTGAGATGATCGCATTCAGACAGAGAAACAGTTTTTTATTACCATATGGCCTATGTCCATACAGATTAACGTAGGTTTCAAATGGTAAAAGATTTTTGAAATAGTTGTCGTGGTTCTGGACATTACCTTCCGCATGCATGCAAGTTCATAAAATTCTTGTTATCTCTTTATTATGCTAACTAGCAGTTACCGGAGGTTCGCTGTCAGCACTTTCAACCTTTTCTTGTACTTGCTGTCGTTATCCATTCATTTTAGTGTCTCTATTACGAAGCTACGCCTAGCTATATAAAAGCTTAATTATTCTTACAATTACAGTAAACATTCACCCATTCACCACATACTTATCCCAAAAATGTGAACCGTAAAAAATATAATAAAGTAATTGGAATTCCTCCTGTCCTTCAGAATCGTCCTGTCCTAGATACAAGTGGCAAGATATGATTTTATAATATCAGCTAGCGAAAATGTACTCTAGCGAATTGTTTTAAAGTTGCATTTTGTTTGAATCAGCAGTCGGTTTATTAAAATACTGTGGCCGTACAGGTACAGAGGTAGAAATAAAAACGAGCCAAAGCAGTTACTTTTATGAGGGCGCGAATAAGATGTTTCGGACTCCGTCTAAGGAATGAGTCATAAGATAATCGTACATCGCAGTCAAAAACGGTTACCTTTTAAAACGTTTGACAAACAAAAAAGTTTAACTTAGTTTTGTGTGTAATTTTTTTGATATTATAGGAATTGAAATGGATTTATAGGTTAGCAGTTCGGTTAGATTAGGTAATTAATAATTATTATAGGAACATAATATATAATAAATAATAATAATGTCTGTTTTGACATGATAAATAAGTTATATTTGTAGATTGCAGCAAATTAAATACTAATTTAAAAAAATCATAATATTATCTGTAAATTAAACAAAATTTCATATGTAAGGGGCGGGGTGTAATAGTTAAGGTTACCCTTAAACCCGGGCTAACCTCCTCTACTCATAGTGCATCCTGCTGAACCACGGACAAGGCTATGGAGAACGGTCACTCCTGTTGGAGGTCACCGGGCTCTGTACCACCTCACTTTAATCTGACTTGATAGTGGTGGAGATAGTAATATTGCAGCGCCCCCGCTTAGTTTTTGGATGGCAAGGTGTCGGTAATAAATATCTTTGGTGTTACTGGTGCCCATGGGCGACGGTGATCACTTACCATTAGGTGGGGCTCATCTGCTCGTTTGTCAACTAGTTACATAAAATAAATCATACCCGATTCGCGATTTTTCTTCTCATTGTACGTTAAGCGTTTAAAAATAATAAAATGCCGCTCTACAGTCGTAACAAGCATCGTTGGAACAAAGCGGGAGTTCGCTCAAATAATTTGTATCAATTTGTAAAAATGCAGCACCCACCTCTTAATACACCCCTGGGGAGGGTAGGATCTAAGAATGTCATAATTACTAACGCTGTCGTTATGACCTTTTTATACTAAAATGCTTTTAGGTAAATATGACTATTTTAACCCATCTGCTACTGTGAGCATAATTATGATTTTGTTTAGAAATTGCAACTTATTCCAAACCGCTGATGTCTTGGTACACTGCCAAATTTAGACGTTGCCAGTTTCAACACAATTTACAACGTAGATAATTTTAAGGAGAATCCCATATTATTGGGGCAAATTTCTGAAATGACAAAATAAGAAAACAAAATCTTTTTAATACCGAACATCACCATGTGTTATCCAGCAAGTAAGCGATGAATAAATTTCGTTGTTTACAAACATAAAATTATTAACACTTTTAGTTTAAGAGGCTACGTCCTATGCCTGATAAATTGCGAACTATCAAACCAGATGATAGTGATATGTTCTTTAATTTGGAATTCTGTGTAACACCCAGCTTATACCGGACAGTATTTATGAATAGTGGTCAATATACTTAACCTGATTTAATTACAACACTTTTAAAATCAACCGTGAATTGTTAATGACGTTTGAAGTTACCATGCTAGATGCCTACGAGGAGTGTTTAATGTTCAATCAGAAATTTCTTAATTATTGTAATCCTTTGTGAAACTGACTCGTTCCACTATTGAATCATATGTAATGAGGCAGAAATATTTTATTTTACTCTATAAACTTAATGTTTATTCTCAGCCTCATTTTATTTTATTTTTGAGTCTAGATTTGGCATTTTTTTTGAGATGAGAATTGACGTCTGTGCTGTTGTGTATCAGATGTAAACGGACAGTCATCTCATACTGTAACCCCTCTGCTCCTTTGTTGGGCATCACCGTAGCGAACAACACACCGGACATTTCACAAAGTTGCCTAACCTGCTTGATATTCGCGCGTGACGCGGCGAGGACCAATTTACCGCAATCCCAGTATACCAACGATTAACTGTTTTACATCACAACTCTGGGAACAATTTTTGTAACCGTGATTAGAGTCACGTTAACTCACTTTAGGAATTAGTGATTAGTACATTTGCATTTTATGAGGGTGCTTTGTATTTATGAGACAATATGTGCTGTATAGAAGGAAGAAGAAAGAAAAACGTATGAGGATAGTATAAGAGATAAGAATAACATGAAATAATAATTACTGCTGCACAGATTTACTTATGTAAATTACTTTATACGACCCAGAAGAACAGTCATAGTATGTATCAGGAGTTTTCATTCGCAGTCATGACAAAAAAAATGATATTGACATACCCATGACACTAATGACAGCCCGAGTTTATTGATCCGCCATTGGTACCAAGGACATTACAAGTCATTTAATGAGAATACGTTTTCTTAGCTTATGATGGGTATGGCATCGCTCTAAACCTAAAAGTAGTGAGACATATCACAACAACAAGGACTCCATTCGATCCAAACATTATTTTAGCAGAGGGCAACCAACTCGACACCACACATTCGAAACAAATACAACACCAACACTAGCAACATTTGTTTCGACAAATGGTTTCGTGAAGCAGGGGACGAGTCGTACAACGACCGTTCAAAAACGTGATTTTGAACACTCGTATGAGAAACATACGTCGGACTTATTAATGCTAAGTGCTTCGTGTTTCTAGAACTTCAGGCACAAATTCCTAATGCGCTTCTAACACGTGAGATTGGACGGGAATCGTGACTGTTACTTGCTGACATCACATGTATGTATGTGTGGATTTAATAACAAAATACTCGTATAATGGAAGTAAAAGGGTATAGTCCATAAAAATAGGAAAATGGTGTTCTTTGACACTAAATAACATCAATAAATAAATAACTTCCTCCATTTCCAGTTCTATGAATATTCGACTTATCAAAATAAAATTCGTATTGGGTGTTTTTTATTACAATCGATTCATTCAAAATTAACAAGATTACTAGTAGATCAAGCAACGGTTTTTATAATGATGTAGTTACGTGTTTGACAGAACATCGAAATATAGACCCGCCTTGTCAACTCACAATACACAAATTCAAAGAAGTACATCTCCGTTCTGAATGTGCCGTCCGTTAAATATCTTTGAATACCAATTAACGCAGGATAGCAAAATAAAAACGAGCAGCCACCTGATGGTAAGTGGTCACAGTCGCCATCACATCACTACATCACTGATGCGTTGTCGGCCAGGAAATAAGAAGAAGGTAAGAAAGAAAGTAAAAGAGAAGATGTAAAGAAGACATTCGTCATCTAAACTAATATTATAAGAGAGAATTTTATTAGTTTGTGTATATACACTTTAAAGGTAGGTATGTATATTTTTCCGCATGGACTAAATGTCATGTTTATGTCTATATTTTATAATTTATTGTTCACTTCGAACAACGTCTGGGCGTGGAGCGGTGCGGGTGTGAATATGAGTCAACGTGAAAATTTTGGTTTGATTATTTTTTTAGATTCTTATTTAATACCCGTCTTTTTTTTTACTAGACCGTGCTTTGCTACATTTAGGAAGAGAAACTTCTGCCTTGCAATGGCCCGCAATTGTGTTGAAGCCAAGGCATGATCAGTAAATCGCTACAAATTATACATTTTTTACGTAATCTGTATTAACTGTAATTTTAATTATACAAATGTAAAATATTAAGCGACTTTCATTGGATCATAAGGCCACACCAAAATGGAAAGATCTAGATATAACGTTCGAGAATATCCGCAAATGACTATCTATCGAACGCACGCGCAAGTTCAAACACCTCTAAGCATGTTTGTTTTATATCCTTTTCACTTCCATGAAGATGTTACCTCGGAGTAGTTACTCGTGTCAAAGGTTGATAAATATGCAATATCCACGGATCGATCCTAGATCGATCGGGCGTGTATTTCGAAACCAGTATTACTTCATTCGTTCCCCCCTCTTTTAACTCTACGTTTACAAGTGACTGAGGGGTATCTGCTCATATTTCTGGAGGTCATGATGCGATAGTCGCATTGAGAGCATAGTTACAAAATTATAGATGGCGCCTTAGGAGATGGCTCGCTGTTTACGTTCCGTCCCGATGTAAGCTGATCTAAGGTTGTTTAGGAGTTCAAGGGTCGGCGTGTGATTATATGTTCCAGTTGTTTGTTTGCTCTGATATTGATTTCGTTTGAGCTCTGATTTCTCAAAACGTCGAAAATTATAAGTGTAAAGATAAAAAATTCTTTACTATCCATATTAATACTGGCGGCCCACTCCGACTTCGTTCGTGTTGAACATTTAATTATATATAGGTATATGATTATTCAAAATTTTATGTATTTTGCCTTAATTAGACGTCACTAGGTTTACTGATACTTTATCCTTTCATCTGCGCAATTACATGATCTGTCTGCATACCAATATTTTTAAGATCGGTCATGCCGTTATTGATTTATAACGGAACAAACAGAGAGAAAGACAAAACATTTCAAAATTGTCAAACTGACGTCAGTGAGTCATAAAAATAAATTTGATAAACAAATGAAATGTACAAATAGACACTACAGATATATAGATTATAGAGAGAGTAAGTTTTTGACAAATTCTTTTACCATTTTAAAGGTATTTATTTGTATTTGTAAAATAACAAATTGTTGAATCGAAGCGAAGTCGGAACATTAGTTAAAATATATAATTCTATTATAGTATCACCGTTCTTTGACTTTGTTTTCTATAATTAATATTTCAAATGTTATGTAATTGGTACTTTTAAAATGTTTTACAATGAAGTGAGTTTTCGGAAGTTGATCGTATTATTTAAAAAAACATATAATTATGTCGTATCAATTAATAGAATCATCAATTAAACACGTCTTATATTAAATAGGTAAAAGTTGTCTTTAGATAGTAAAATTATAAACTTCCACAATTAGAACTAATTTTCATGAATGACAATTATACTGATTATACTATCAAATCAAATATTGTTTTGTACTGTGTGAACAGAAAAACAAGTGACAAGAAATACATTATAACAATTTCTTTTTACATAGAAACTGCATTAAGAAATACATAATACATTAATACTTAAAATCGATACAAATTACAAACCCAAAAAATATATCAAATCGATTGATTAAAGGTTTAGTCGAAGAGAAAATTCCGCTAAACGCAAGGATGTATTACTTCGTAAGGTATAAAGAAAGTTATTGTTGCGACTTTGCAGTAGTTTCAAGGGCACCTTAAAGCTATTTAAAGGATTAATATCACGCAGCTGACTATGCCTTCGAAAGGCCCTCTGCGTTAGTCGATAGCGGCAGTAAGATACAGATCGAACTATAACTTATTTCTGATTACTGGAGAAATTGCTCTACTTACAATTATGATTACAAACTATTTGTATACAGGAAAATAATAAATCAGTATTTATGGAAGTTAACAGAATCATTAATCGATTTAAAATGACATCTTGAATTTTGTTTACTCCTCTGTGAAGTTGTTTGTTATGACTTAAACTGATGAACCGAATTGAATGCGATTTTGACTTTTAGAAATTTTAAAAGACCTAAAAAGTCTTATACATCAGTATTAAATGTACAGAATCGATGTTACAGCTTTATTTCTGATCTTGTCGCATCATTCTCTCACACAAATATATTGGTACAAATAGCCGGGGATTTTGGATCATTGGGAATAAGCTTCCCAAATTTTTGATTTTAACCCATTAGTGGCATTAGCAGTTAGTTTTGTACTCAGCCACACTGTATGTGTAATAACCGACAACTGAGGAGACGAGCCATCTGATGGTAAGTGGTCACCGTCGTCCGTTGATACAACACTAAAGGTATCCCTGATATGTTGTCGGCATGTGAGAAGAAGGTAAGAAAGAAAGCACTGGCTCTCAAGCCCTCAGCCGGAACACAACGAGTCGTTTAACAGCTGACTTAAGTATGCCGATGTCCTTTTTCCGTTCGAAGATCACTGACATAGTGTAACGACTTCTTCATATCTCGCGACGGCAAAGTTAAAATATGTCCTCCGAATCATATTTTCTGTGGGGCAAAAAGTAGAAAAATTCGTTAAAAATGTAATAAACAAGTCGGATACTTTGGGACATCATTAGTTTAAATTACTCCTATCTACCTGTTATTAACGTGTCATGATTTAGTTACACAAAACTCAAAGTAAACAATACGCTTGAACGTAATTATTTGGCAAAGTTCTACATGCAGACGCATTGCAAGCGGGACTAGTCCAGTAACCTCGTGTTATGAAGCTTACGAAGTGTCTGAGAAACACGAGGGAATCGTGAGCAAAGTTAACATGCATTCTCACGGGACAAACGTAAGGACAATGGCTGGCGATTGCTTTCTCCATTTATTACATAATCTGTGCGCAAAAAGGCAGAGAAGAATAAACAGTTTGATAGGGCGGGTACAATATATTTCTTATAGATAAGACGGAAGACTCGGGCTCGGTGTGAGATGACGAGCGATGTGTTGTACAATAGCCTTTAGTGTAGTGAGCTTATTTAGAATTGGTTTAAATACAATAAGGATAGACGGTCATATATTTACACCTCAGCATTATAATTTTCTTCATTGAGGGCTTGAGGGTGACACGGGCACGAAAGGAAACATCACCAACACGTACGACAAGACAACAAATATTTATCAGTCGCAGACGTCTCTTCGGGTCAGAGATTCACGCTCGGTAGTATTATTTTAACTGGACTGTACGAATGTCAGGGAATGAATAACATATAAATAATGATCTATAGCTACTGGTATGTTAAGTAATTGGAGATTGTTTTGAACAACAAATGCTGTGGCCACTAGTGTTGATGTCGATTAAAATACTAATTATTTAATTACTAGACTCCAGTCTCCTGTTAGAATGAAAACGGTTCGAGAATTTAAGAGTTTAAATGTTACTCCGTCACATGGTGGAAAACTACCTACTCCCTCAAAATTATTATTGTATAACAAGCTTTTAAGTTTACAAAACTAAAATTTTAATTTAGACCCTGAAACATGTTGTGTACTTTCATTATTATTATATGATAGTATGTTACAAGGAATGCATTATTTAAAAAGATTGTGAAAAAACAAGAGTTAGAAGTCCGTGGCCGAATAATAAAGATATCTGTTTCAAATCTTCCTCATCGAGTTTCCTTACACTGCTTACGACAAATCCAGTCTGTTCAGATACATTTCTGCTTAAAACATTTTAGATCAAAAAAAATATACCAAACACTTAGATCGCTACTTACCCGGGACGCTATGATGAAATGGAGTAATTAACTAAAAAGTTTAAAGAAAATAACCCGATTGCGTAGGAATCAAACTTAATAGAGAGTGTGCAGAAAAGATATTCTACTTGTCTCTCCGATCGCAAAGGTTTTAAGTACACCCTAATCAATAATTGTATTTATTGGACCACCAATGGCTAGTTGGTCACTATTAAATTATGATGATTGGTTCAATTTCTGACGGATATTTAGAACTATTGCTAAATACCCTATGTATACTAAAGTTTAGATTCCTTGCATATCTAAGACTAAAAATTTTTCATAGTTTCGTTTGGAATACGCAAAACTATAGTCCCCGACTTAAATCAAGATATTCAACAATAATCTCCGATTTTCTATTATCAAAATCGCGGTACTTTCTAGTATATATTTCCAACAGTCCAATACACGGCGAGAGCAGCATAGAGGGCGCTGGCGTACACTGCAGTAACGACTTGAGCGCCACGATTTTGCGTGAATTAGAACAACGATAAATAAATTATCCAGCTGAGCTCACTCGGATGCAATTTACCATCCGCTGCACTTATATGGGCCGTGAGCTGCTTTGTTTCTTTTACAAGTAGTTGAGCTTAGCTGAGCTTTAAGACTTGCATTTCGACTGACAGTTGTGTGGTGTTTACGGGAATATTGAACTTTTCTTCTGTTGGACACTGTTTTCAACATTTCCTTTTTTGTTTTTAAGGTTTCTATTGTATCTTCTGTTTAGTAATAATACACGAAAGTAAGGTTGTAACAATAACAATAGTTAATAAACGCAGTAGCATCCAAATTGTAATTCCATATTGTAAATAGATTCCGATATATTTTTAGTTACGTTTTGGACTTCGTGTTTCTCTAAGAATGAGTAATAATTTATATTATTTATTTTGTTCAATTTACCTCACGGTAGTTACATGTGTGTTTATATATAGGTATTTAAAGGCGGAAAAACAGACAGATAAACACGCAAAGATGGTACGAATTTTTCCGACGACGAACATTCGACGACTTCGTATCCTAGTTGATAGTGACATTACCTGCCGAGAGAGGGGTTCCGGGTTCAATTCCTGGCCGAGGCAGACATTTTTGGGACAGATAAAGGTTTATTCTCAGACCATGGGTGTTTGTGATGTCATATTTGAGTATGTAATGGACAACCAGGAAATTATAGTGTGAATGTAAAAAAAAAATTCCAACTATGTTTAATATTGCGTTATTCAATTAAATATACTTAACTAAATTTTTTGTTTGCTCTTTAAGTGATTTTCGTTAAAATCTTTTGAGAAATAAATTTCTCTAACTGAAGATAGCTTAGCTGAAAAAATTTTATTTATGATGTTGAATGGCACGTTTTGTACCGAAATTAACAACCACGGCCACTCAGTAACCAAGTTATAACATGCTTTATTTTATGATTGCAACAAGTGACAACCAGAACCTCACGCTTTTTTATGTTAAAGCTAACTTTTCTGTTAGTTATTTTATCTTATTTTGAATATGTTCAAGAAATTATAGTACACAGAATTAAAGGAAATTCCCTCTCTCTTGTTCTTTCTCTTTCTCTTGATCATACACTGTATATTTTAGCATTACTTTAAATTTTTTAGTTTTTTTGGAACTGTAATTTATTTTTTATTTTTTAGTTCATATTTCTACGAAAGCGTGTTTTTAGTTTTTTTTTTTTTAATTTTATTTTTTTTTTATTTTTTTTTTTTTAATTACATGAATTAGTTAC
>DWPT01007739.1:0-10614 GCA_018251895.1 Agathymus mariae mariae | reverse complement strand
CCAAATTAATTTCAAATTCTTTGAATTAAATATTTGTAATTTAGTCTTGAGCACGGATGATCTAGGCTGAAATCCTGCAAATTTTAGCAAATTCTAAAATTTTTATTCATTATTTCTGGAATTTTTATGTATTATCCGTCACTCACTCCGGCGAAGGAAAAGTTCCGCGAAAACCTAAATAGCTCGAAGTTTTAAGTAACAATTAGGTAAAAGGAGATCTCAAGTGCCTTAAAGACCGTATCTCAGCTGAGAAGGGTATTTGGAACCACTCAGTATAAGTAGTTAATTTATTAATTGATCCTAGAAGGAGGATGGAGGATGTCAAGAGCAGAAACTTAACACTTTAAACTAAATAGTACAGAGCCCAGGATACTTGAACATTACACCATAATATTGTCCATTCTGCAGGTTCGTGGTGTATCAAGACTGGGAGAGGAGAACGGACAAGATCAGATGATTGATCTTACTTATTCCGTCTAAATATAATGTAGCAGTTAAGGCTATCAATCAGCCATACTACAAAAAGGATATCATGTTATAGATAATTATATAAAAGACAAGGATGCCAGGAAACAACAGTGCCTAGACCAGTTCCACGTAGGCTAAAAGTTACTTTGTAATTACCATATGTAGATTTAAAAGATGTGCTGAGGTGTATCTTTCGCCGTTTCTCGTCCTCAGTGTTAAAGCACATTTCGAAACGATAGTAGAAGCAAAAAATGACGATCAAAACTGTATTTACAAAATGCTTATATGATTAAATTATTTTGAATTTGAATTGAATTAATACTGGACGTAATAATAATAGCTAAGATTGAAAATGTAATATTATTTTTGAAGAAGTCTTATAAGTTACCCACTAATGAACCCACTTTTTTAAATACCGACAATTGTCTCTAAACTTTAATCTTAAAACCAAAGAGTATTAAGTACTTGAGTGAGATAAAATTTTAGTAAGTTAAAAATAAATGATGATAAGGTAATGATGAAAAATGGCCCATTTTTATATTTTATCGTTATTTCTGTCTAATATTTCACAGATTTTTTATTACAAATCAAATCTCTTTAAAAAGAATACGTTCAGCGCCATCTAGCAAAGTGTGGTAGAATTAAAAGGTTCCTTTTCTAACTTCAACAACCCAATTGCGCTAAGATTGAGACAGATGGAACTAGTCAGTGTCTACAAAACTTTAAAAAAAATCCACTAGAAGCGCAATGCATGCAGGAGATATCATCTCTACTTGCATCCCCGTTTAAGTACTAAATACATTGGTGTTTTAGAGATAACTTAATAAATTCGATAATCTATTTTTAATTAAATTCACATACATAGTGATCGGATGTCTTACAATCAATCAAAAATATAACCTTAAGGGCCTTTCAAATATGGAAAATATGGTATCACTATTAAACTACATATATTGAAATATGTACAGCCACACTTGCTGGAGTCCCTCGTTTAAAGTGATTTTATTATTATTTACCACAAAGTAATACATAATCGCAAAAAAAAAATTATTTATCTGTCACAAAATGTTTGTCTCGCTCAAAAGCGAAACTCTTCGCTCGGTAAAAGTTTACAGGCAATAGTACAGATATTATATATTCGTTTGGAATTATTGGCGTGTTGTCTGTCTATACAGAAAATCACTGGATAGGTCAAATGATACTTGGCATTTTTAGAACTCGTATGTTTCATCCTGAGTAATGAATCTGTTCCCGCTGAATATAAATTAAAAATTAATATGGATATTCTGCTAAGACAATAGTAAGTACATAAAGGTTTGACTGCTTTCTTCAGTTATTGCAATAAATGGACATGTTTCTCATTTACAGAACTTATAAATACATTACGTAAAACAAGGAAATGTTATTTACTTTTAAAAGTGTAAACAGGCAAAAACAAATAAACAGTCAACGCGATCACACAATATGACTGCAATAATTAATTGAAAGTCCGTAGTATTTTGAAATATAATATTTATGCAAAAAGTGAACACAATTGACTTCCGACATGAATAAACCGCTTTAATTTGGTAAAATAATACCTATGCAGTAGTTACAATAATAAAATAAAGTATTGTAACAAATACCGAAACCGTCTAACGGCTTTGTGAACAATGCTACTTTGAGCGCTTTGGGGGCTTTAAGGGGCGGGATACTAGTCTTGGGACAAACTAAGGGATCATCAGACAGAAAAAAAAACAATAAACCACATTATCTTTATCTTTAAAATTAAACATTATAATATTGAGTTTGATCCTTATGTGATACATAAATAACTCAAAATTACTCTTTTACCTCTACCGCCTCAATAAAAACAAATACTTTTTAACGATTGTAATTACGATTGTCGGGAAGCGGTACCATTGATCAATTTTATTCTTTGAAAACGCGCGGTGGGTGAAATAAGTTTTTTACCCGTACCATAGCATCCTTTCGGCAAAGATATACAAAATATTTATAGCGCGTGAAGTGCACATAAGTTTTTAATGCCCTTACTTAACAAGTTCTCAATAGTCATCCCTGAATTCTGTTAAAGAACGGGACGGTATCGACTCACCCCGCGGGCCGCAGCCCGCAACCTGTTCACATCTCTCCGTTGGCCGACTGTTGACATCGCGACTGTGCAGTTTATTTCGCTGTAAAATTAATATCATTCATATTCAATTTATATAGCTTGAATATTGATTTCCATGTCGTATATTTAATATATTTAAATCGTATATTTAAATAACTTACGATGTGGGAATCTTCAACAGGAAAGTGAATAGGCTTTCATAAGTTCAACATCTTAATCTACATCGCCACTTACCATCAGGTGGGATTATTGTCATGCATTAACTTATTCTATATAAAAATAATAATATCGATAACCTACTACCTATTATTATAATTATGTAACTATTATTATATATTATTATAACTCATTCTCCTTAATAATTCCCGGATTCGATTCCGATCGAGACCAAGGTTTATACGACCAATTTTTATTTGTTTCTAACTTTGGTTGCTTGGTTGGTTGCGTTGATGCGTTTTGGGATGGGTATGTTAATTTATTATTTTCAACATAGTTGACATATTTCTTGAGATCTCCTGTGTTGCAGAATTTAGTTAGTTCAGTTATTACATTGTCGTAATAATTTTAACCGGTTCGTTGGAAACCTTGTTAATGTCGGTGTAAGCCATATGCTCGTTTACGTTTATATATATTTGTAGTCCGTTAAATGAAAATCAGCCAAATAGCTTTACCAACCATCGAGATCATGTCATAGGTATCTCATACTGACACTAGCTAGATATATCGTACATTCAGCATACGTAATACTATCCTGCCGGTACTAGGGTGCCAGTCGACCGATGACAATTCACGCTACCGGAACAAAAGAAATTACATTCCATGTCGTGGTTTTTCGTTTCCCGGTGTTTCTACCTATTTTTAGCACACAACTGGATATCGTAGTTTTGTGTTACCTAACCATTTTTTAAATTGTTCATTATATTTTACTTACTTATTCACTCTACAAGTTATCTTTATCCTATTTATTTCATACACACAATAAAATTACAGTAAACAATGTATGAAAATATTGTACAAGGGCATTACCTATATAACCTAACCTACCTATATAACATAACATTTGTTTTAAAAACATAATATACGTATTCTTAACAGATAATATAGATCATTGTCATCAAGCTTTAGTTACGTAGAAATCTGTAAGCGTTTTTTTAAATACCAATAATTTTTCTGAATCTCTTACAGTCGAAGGCCGGAAGTACGGCTTGAACTGTAAAGTAATGGGTATAAAAGCTGAATTCAACTTAAGGAGATTTTGAGGTGTGACCTGCACGATACATCTGTAGCGCGGGTAAATAGGAAAATGGTATATGCAATATCTTAAAGAGCAGATACAAGAGAATCGAGAGAGAAAATTGAGAGCCTATTGAAGTACTTGGGACATTAAGATATTCAATGTAACGTCTGTAAATACGAAGGAGCGAATAATTTTTGGAAGCACTCAAGTTTATTTACCAACTCCTTAGTGATATGTAGAAAATTGTCATCAGCATAGTCTATTACAAGTTTTATTAATGTGTGGGCTGGTGCAATTTAAGATCTGAAGGGACATTTCAAAGTCCACTCAGCGAATACAAGGTGAAGTGAACCTTCCAGCTGACTTCAGCGATGTGTGCCTTTCCATGATAAATTACTATCAAATATCACTTCTAAGTTCTTCACTGTAGTGGTGAAGGTAGTGATGGTAGACTTAACTGGCTACTTTGATATTTATAATCAATTGTTAGAGCCAGTAATTTACCAGGACTTAGAATCCAAAAGTATTGTAATTTGTATGATTATAAAACAAAATAAGTAAATTGATTGTTAAAAATTAAATGTAATTATTAGCTGTGGTGTAGAGTACATATGATGATACTTACATACATACTTAGAAAGTCGGTGCATCTATGAATCTTTGTGATGCACTTAACAAAAGTTTTTTAAGGTCTCTAATTTTATCATCAAAATTTAATTAAGGTATCGTTTTCCTATTTTGTACTACTCTTTTGAGTAATTTTATCAAAAATAGCCAAGGCCACTCGCCATACGCCACTCGCCACAGCCAATATTTCATACAACAACAACTCAATCAAAATCGATTCATCCGTTTTGTAGCTACGATAACTCAGATAATCTCAAATACACATGTTAAACTAGTTGCGTCCGTTTGTTTTCGCCAGGGGTTAATACTCACGTAACCTACTCAAATTTGGTAGTTCATAATAATTAAACTATTTTTGATTTCCCATTAAACCCACACACCAACACCAAATCAACATACACGCATGAACATGTGGACTGTATGCAAGTTCATTCACTTAAAGATTCACATCACATTTTATTTTCATTTTGGTTGTTGAAAAAACTTCCTGAACTAACAATATCAGTACCAGTTTACAGGAATTCATTGAGCTAATAGGTTTATAAATGAAGCGATGTAGAAAAAATAAATAAACGAACTGACAAAACAAAAAGTACGTTGCGATTTCGAGTATGGAATTTCTAGTGAAACTTAAAACCTTTTCCGTCCAATATGCGTTATATTGAAAGAGTGGAAATAATTATAAATAATATCTGGTAGATGAACAGACGAACTCAATGGTCGCCGCCACCCACGCCATTCCACCGCACACGCACGACACCGCCACCGCCCACGGTCACATTTGTAACATCACCGTTCGCTATAAATATAGCCTGTTGGATATACCTGCAGAAACTATTAACAAAAATTAATTGAGGTCTTTGACATTACCGGCCGTTACTAATCTTTAAGTATATTCATAGTTCCGGTATATTTCTTCTTTGTAAATGGGACGGGACATCTCCGAACACTTACTCAACGGGAACTAAATATTCTTCAACGTTCCCTCTCGTGTTTCCCACTCCACTGCTCACCCGCGAATCTTACAGAACTATCCTTGGACACCATTCCCTATGACCTAGGCTAAGTAGATTATACAAAGAATAGATTTCCATTGTGCCAGTGATTCTTTTTTCGATGATAGTTTAAAAAAAATTAAAGTCAAAATTATTCAAATACATTTATTTACATTGAAATGTAAAACATAACAACAATTTATCTTTTAAATTCCAATACTACTACTTGGATATCCTTTCGACACTATATTATGGTACCAGTCTTATTTACATTTCATGCTGTAATTGTTAATTTAAATAATTACATTTATTACATTGAAACTGGCATATATTTACATTTCATATTGGTACACATAAGTGTACCAATCATAGAACTTAAAGCTTCGTGTAAACTTTTATTTTTGTATTTTTGTAATTTTTCGGTGATCTAAATAAATATATAAACACATATTGTCAAAGGCATGAACATAGCGCCACATATTATTGGCGCAATATTTCTGTATCTCACCAGAAAGACAACGGAGAAGAGTAAAACAAGTCAATCTTTTTATTTTTTCTTGTATGTATATTTACATGTATGAATGTATATGTTTGTACGTATGTTATATAATTATGGACACAACAGGCGGTCTTATCACAGACGTAAAAAAATTCGTAGGTGGAGGTGCAAGCATAATTATATTAGTGTTATAGATGAAATATTAACATACTATTTTTGTAAATACATATAAATACTACAATACAACTACATTAACCTAGAAATATAAATTAAACTATAAATTATTATTTATATTAATACATACATACGTACATAAATAAACACACACATATATAGATATATATAAACAGACATGTCAAGTGAACGGCAATGTTACTATTAAATATATCATCATAGCAATCTACTAAAAGATACGTTATGGGGGTTAGATAATACTCTATAACTTAATTTTTGAAAGATGGAAGGGATTGAACGTCGTGAAGGTAGAGGGAGAGAATTTCTTAAGCGAACAAAATAAAAGAAAAGGGATTTTTCGTAGAAGGAAGTTGAGATAAACCAAATTTTCAGTCGACCGAAGATGTAAATCATGTATTTCACGCCGGAATTTAAACCGCTCTTTAAACATGGCGGTGATACTGGATTGAATAGTACAGTGTTGTTTTTTTATGCCATTTTTAAATTACTGAATTGTAAATTGTGTTTTGGAAGTTGAATAATAAATAGCTATATAATAAACTTCTTATTGTGCTGTACCCACGCGCCTCTACTGACAATTTTTTACAGTTTGTCAAATTTTGAACCACTATTTCGACTAAAACAATATATTGTCCGTAAAAGACTAATTGGTCAAGTAGCTTCGCAATTACACTATCACTGAGAGGCACATCAACGACTATATATTACGAAACAATGTCTCTATGAGTTCATTACACTATTAGCAACACACGGTAGCACTACTTTACAGTATTACAATACAGACTCGTTGTAAACTTTTCGCTTCCAAATTCGAAAACCGAATGAGCGGCGACCCGTGCCCTTTTACTATACTGCTTTTATGAAATTTTGAAACTCTACACAATTCGCATCAATTCAATATTCCTTAGAAAACAATAGGGCATTAGATGACGCAGGTATTAAAAATCCATGTATGCGATATTCGTCTTTATACCCGCTGCATGAGGGCGAATGTCGTCTTATGTGCTCGAGGTACCTCTTATCAGGATGCCGGTATTGTTCTGGATTTTGTTTTCCGCCAAACTTATTTTAAACGAATAAAATTAGGACATTCGTAATTGTATTCCGGTACATTAGGCAATCATTGATTGATCAGCCTAATTATCGCAAGAGCAATTGATGCCTGCAGAACATGTGGTTGGGCAACCGTGCAAGATACATTACACTACCGAGGAGATAATTAGGCTAACGAAGATCACGCTCCGAAAGTTACAAGTAACTAATATACTAGTGAACTGAACAGACCAAGACTGTACAGAAGGACAGTATCGAGAAGCGTTCGTATAATTGTATGATTCTTGAAAGTTAGATTAGTCTACGCTGTGAATCGTGTCGTATACTGACATAAGTAAAAGGTGCCGAAGCCGCATATTTCTTTTTCAATTTAAATAAAAGAAGATTGTCATTTAGAAGTAACAATAACAATTTGTCCGTCTGTCTTTCTGCTTGTCTTATTGTTCACGTTCTTGTACTTGTTATAAGTCAATGCTTAACTTCACTCCCACGTTAATGTTACTATTTACGAGTCGTGAACTAGGATTGTTTTCACCGTGGGAAATGGATTTAATCCGGAGGAATGGGAAATGTACATTTTCTGTTAAAAGGGTAGTAGTAAAGTTGTGACAATTTTTCTAGAACTTAACTTGAAACCCATGTAATATTTTATTTTTATAATCATTCTGTATTTTTGACTATTGTTTGCATGAATTAGTCAATCGACTTCATACATTTTAATGAGATAATGTTTCTTTTTTTATCTTCTCCTTCTTCTTTTTCATAAATCTCTTTTTCTTTATCCTTATCATGTAAATGATAAAATCGTGTCTTCGTCGCAGTATAAGCTATGTATGTCTTATCGACTGCTCCGCTCCGGAAATGAAATATATCGTGTTGCGTCACCCATTTCTCACCATACACTTAGCCTTTAAGTCAATTATGAAATTCAGATATAATAAACTTAATAGTGCATTGCACATTTTGGAATGGACGAGACTGCATGCAGCCTTGATTCTATGCCAATTAACTCGTACTTCCTCGTGGACCTCATTGCAGTTCGCGGTGTATATCGTGACACCTCGTGTATCTCGTGACACCGCGTGGCACATTCTACTAACCACCAAACGAGACAAAATCTCCTACTGTTGAAACTCACTCTTCATTTGCCTACCAGCTAAGGAAAAAACCCACTAACAAATAGCCTACTATTTGTATTAACGATATGTTTCACATCTTTCAGGTTACTTCTGTAGCAAACACTTAGACTTCCACAGCCAAACGGCAACATCGCAGTATCTATAATTGTGTCTTATTTTGTTTATTCAAATAATTATTAATATGCTTGATTGATTAATTGGTAAATAATTAATTAAATGATTAAAGCTGGGATGGTACAAAATAAAGCTTTAAAAATTGAACGAAAAGAATGTTCTTCAAACGCTTTCCCATTTCGAGTTATTTAATTAAATTCCTTTCTCTGAATAACTTGTTTTGTTTTAAAGTTATTTAAATCAACGCAAAAGTAATAAAGAATAAAAACGTATTATTATATTATTCTCATACTGTCAAATAAGAAATAATCTGTCTGACCGATCGTTACTTTTGGTATGATGTACGTACACATTTTGAGAGTGTAGATTTTTTTTTCAAGATAAAAATATAAATAATTTTACATTCTTTAATTCGCGTAGTTTTAGTTTTTATAAATTTTTACTTTTTAGTGTATGTGTAAATTTTTTAATTGGTTTTAAGCATGTTTGTTACATACGAGCAATAGTGCTATTTCTATCTCTTACTATCCTCTTTTATTACTGTCAATCCGATTCTTCTATTTTTGACTACTAACTTAATATTTCATTATATTCCACCGGTAAATTATTTGAAATTACACAATTAATACTTACCGGAATAATGTAAGTAGTTTGAAATCGTTTCACCTTTCCCATACTTTAAACATTTCCTTAAATGATCATTCTTTCAATTCCCTTGAATAACACGGCAGTGCGCGTCACAATTTAGCAATTTCAGGATTAAGGTAGGTAACTTAAGGTATTCAAGAACCACGGGATGTAAATCTCACGAACTCAATGATTTAAATGTTGAGTGTAAGCAATCAATAACTGACTTATATTCTGCATCATAAATACCCCCTTTCAACGTTCGTACGTTCAATCCTATTCAATTAAAAAACACATCGACTGTGTTAGTAGAGTCAATTATCAACACAATTTTCGATCTAATTTTAGTTTAGTATTTATTTTTGTTTATACACTATTGCATGTATTCACTAACTATGCTTTATTACGCACAAACACAAGGAAATTCAATAAATAAACACCCACACACTGGTACGCTTGCATTGACGTCCGAAAACGTATAGTTGTCTGCCTCGTATATCAACGTCTACCTCGATTTGGATTCGAACTCCAGACTTTTCACTCAGGAGGTAGGGTCATAACCCATGTTATAGCAAAATCATTATAGCAAAGTCATTACAATAACACAGAATCAGGAATTAAAAGTGGTCTGCGTTTGATATAGAAATTAAAGCCGACATTACCACGGCATTGCGTCTTTTTGAAGTAAAACATCGCGTAAGACAGTATAAAAAAAATATTTATGCAGTAAAAGTGCAGTTGATGTACATAGTTTTACAATTTACTTACCTCCAAGGTTGTTCCACAAACGCCGTTAAAGATTCAGGAACGCGTCTCAATCTGCACGAATAATCTAATTAATATTCTCTTTGGCCTATATAATAATTCATTGTTCTGTAATAATAACATAAATGTACGCACTATTATAACCGTAATCAGCATACAATTCTAGCTGAGTCAGTGGCATTTGTTTTCCACTAATGTTAGACATAGTATTATTTTCCACAATTATGCATTTTTAGGCAAGTACATTTTGTACCTCATAAAACACAGTTGGATTCTAGAACTCTAAGTGACAAACGTGAACTTTGATGTGGGAAATTAGAGTTGTAAAGTTTAATTATTTAACTAATATAGTGACAGTTGAAGTTTTTTAGTTTTTTTTTTTTTAAACAAAAGGACAACACCCTCACAACAGCATGATAGCCTAATCAATAATAATCGATTTCTTCCAGTTATCCAGATAAGCCAAAGAAAAAAGAGATTGAAGAAGGCTATTATAATAATTTTACATATATAGTAAAATTTTAACAGATAGCTTTCTGTGCAAGGGGGATAGTGAAAAAAACTACAATTACGGGCCTTTATTAAGGTAATAGAACTCAAAACAATAGTTGTTAGAACTTGTGTATGTTTGTCTGTGCGTGTTAATCTCCGAAACGGCCTAACCGATTTCGTTCTGGTTTTCATTAGTGTATTGCAGTAAGCATCATTGAAGATGGTAGCTTCCCCAACCTAATGAAGCATGGTAAAATAATTCCTCTTTTTAAAGCTGGTGATAAGAGCGA
>DWPT01007738.1:0-10614 GCA_018251895.1 Agathymus mariae mariae | reverse complement strand
GATCCATAAAGTCAAATGCCACACAACACTGTCGCAGCTTACGAATAAACAGTTCTTCGTGTTCTCCACTCGGGACATCTGAAATAATCAGTAAATATGTTAACTGCATTTTCTGTTAGCTTTATCAATGAATAAATTCTTGAATCAATAATGGTCTAATTCAAATTCAAAATCATTTATTCATGTTTGCAGTGGAACATATGCATATCATTTTTTGCCTCTATTGCAGTCTACATTGAAGACAAAATACACTTTGATCATCACTATTTATTTCTTACATAAAAATTGTGCCTCATATTTCAATTTGATCAAATTGCTGTAATTTATTCTATTTTTATTAATGATCTGTTATTCATTTAATTTAACCCAATATGGCAAAAAACAACACTGTAATCAAACTAAATCCTGTAAAATTGTGATGTGTAAATTTTGTAAATATTGTGTTTTTACATAAATATATTATGCACAAAAATATGCAATAATATGACAACAAAAAACAAAATTAATAATACGATCCTTACAACTTAAATTCTACTGATACCCTGATGCTTTTGTTTATGTTTAAAATTTTAAGGATATTCATGGAGTAAAAATATGCAAGTAAAACAATGATGAAAAAGTACTAAATGGAACTATTGTAATATCACACATGGCCTTCGCTAATCAGACATCTTTGGTGATTTGCATATTAATGGCAAATTATAATGATAAATATACAAAACTATTTTATAATAAGGAGAGAGGATATATCTTATAAGATTATTTTCTAGTGTAAAGTGACATTTGTCCTATATAAACACCAACAAGGTAAAATATTCAGTCATTTTACAATCTTATTTTTTTAAATGCAATCAGCAATTGCAAATAATGATTTTACAATGTACTTAATTTAGAAGTTCAAATAAGCCTTCTTAAATACTTGTTTCATATATCTTAAAGTTAACAGTTAAATTTATGTGTACAGAGAATAAAGCAAGTACTTAAAATTAAAAAAATATATTGTCTTCTGCCAGATTTCCCACAAGGTTAACAGAACAACATGCAAGGTTCAAATTCATTTGAATAACTTGATATGGTTGCCTTAAGAATCTAGGCTACAGAATAAATCAAGACTCACTTATAAAAGCTTTCAATACATAGGGATGGCTCAATATTTTGTATTTTTATACAGTAATGTTTACACACTTGTAATAGGATTGTGTTATGGATGGTAAGGACATACATAAATAGATAGAACAAACAACTATAACCAAGGACAAACATTCATCAGTTGCATACATTTTGCCACAAACACTGGAGCTAAAACCCATTGTCCAGCAGGCAGGGTCACCGAGCAACATTAAAGAGTCGAATTTAAGTTTTTTATGTGTGTTATATTTTGATATGCATTTTTTCAACTCTAAAATTATAAAATTTCAAATTTGTCTCGAAGGTGTCATTCCATCACTATGTTGACGTTACAAACATGATATCTAAATTGAAAACATATCAATTAAAAAAAAATTATTACTAACTTAAAATCTATGTGAATAACTGACTCTATGGGCCAAATGATTTAAAAAAATACAGTATTCCTAACAGATAGAATCATTAATCACTTACATCCAAATATACATCAATTTAACTCCAAATATTTCCATATTTTTTCAACTGGTTTTCTTCATTTTTCTTTTGTTTAGCAGCTATTGACATGCATTGGTGTTATCAAAGAAAATTTTGGAGTTATTTTTTTTTTATTATGAATATGTCAAGAGAAAACTAAATAACATGTTTTTCTCCTCAGTTTGTTAACTGATTGTATATTATGGTAGAATTATGTTTCATGATTATGGTCTAATTTCAACCACTAGGCTAGCATTAGTAAGTTTATTATATAACTTACTTTGCTGTTTTATCAACCTGGAGTCCTTCTGATAAGGCAACATTGCTCAGCGATACAGTTGGCCACAGTTTACACATATTTCATTATTATAGATTAGAATACACCATCGAACACTGGAACACTAGCATACTATCAACTCACAGCTTCAAAGCTTGCAGACTACAAATTAATGCATACCTATTTAAAGTAATCATAATATTATATTACTCATACAAGGTGTGAGAACTAGTTGGCAATAAATATCAATTATTTTCAGTTCCCATCAATTTTCAATAGGACTTTGGACACTCAGCATTTTATACTCAGCGTCTTTTATAATTTGGATTATACTGTTAATTTAGATGTGATGACAATTAGTTTAGATGTCTTCTAGCGCTCTTGAAAGTTACAGCTTTAAGAAAGTGTTTGTACTCAATGTTGTGTAAAATGCAGCTACATTATAATGTAAGTGGACTCAAATATCAAACACTGACTGCAGTTTACACAATTTTACCTACTGGATAATAACTGAAACTAATTAGATGTATTATTGCATAAGTAAATATTAAAAGTATTTCAAATGCTTGTTTGTGTCTATTTATAGTCAGTAAACACTATTCAAACATGCAATATCTCAATATGTAGTGGGTCATGTAATTAACATTTTAGGATTTCTTATTTAATTATTAAAAACCATTGTGTATGATCAAGTGACTGCCAAGACCAACCTTTAAGCAGCGGCAGCGCCTGAAGCTCGACATCCTGAGTGTTGCGGTACCGGGAGGAACCCTGAGACTTCTTCGTCTTTTTCTTCAATGATCGCTTGGCGAATGGATCAATCCTATCCACAAACGTTCCCGAAGACATTTTGCTAAATAGCATATAAAAGTATCCCAAATGACAATAGGTCGATAGCGATCAATGCGAAACTTGTTTTGATTCCGATAGAGTCATGATCCAGCTCAGTCGGTGAGACGAACGCGCACTGCTCGTAAGGTCGCAGCAAAATATTACAGCCTAAACAAACATTCCTTCGTCACTCATGACGGTAATGGAGTGGTCACACTCAGGCCATTCTTTAAACACTTCAAGATTCCACAACAGTTACGTAATTTTAAGACGACTTTATCACTAAAATGACACAATAATAAAACAGAACAATTCCATTCACAAAATCAGTTTCAGTTTCTGAGGCGTGTCACGAACACCAGAAGGCAAAAGTTGCATATACATACAAGCCTCGTGTAATATCAGCCGGTCATTCGATGACAATATAATTTTCCGACAATTAGATCCGATATAGTTTCAGATTTACTTGTAATAACACGTAAAATTGCGAAACGAAACTATATTTGTCCTTCTTAGATGTACACGGAAACTATAGGCGATGACACCGAGCAAATTTTCAACACCAAAAATCTATCACCGTATTCTCGCCATCGCTCACCATCCGTTTCGATTCAGACAGCGAAACGAGACGCATTTTATCGTGATGCACGAAATTATCTTTAAAGGTTACACTTTCACAATAATGATTATATATTTTTGCTACTTTTACTTGCACGACAAACGATCAATTTACAAAAGTATTCTAGTTTTAAGATATCATCACTGGTTTTGCTGCGAAAACGCCAGCACTCAAAAGTACCTATTTCTGAAAATAGATGGAGATATAAAAATGTTCCTTGAGATCGTTTACACGCTTTTTATTTAAAAACAAGTAAAATATATTTAAATTCTATAATAATAAAGTTTATAAATTATCAATAGTTTTTACGTATGTAATAAATTTAATAAAATTGTTTTTTCGTAACCAAAATTATTAACAGAAATGTTCTACGTTTCAGAAGCGGAAGAAGTTAGTTTATATCTCCTATATTAAAGATGCGTTCAGAATAATCCTTGTGAAGTTTTTATTTGTCATAGACAATACAAAATATTACAATTTCCCATAACAAAATAAATTAGTATTTTAAAAATTGTTAATGCATGTACCCATTGATTTCTAATTTACCTATATGTAACTTTTAAGCTTAGTTTTACTTATAATTAAACATTTCGATTTATTTGTTGTTAATATTATATAAAGCAATCCATTCAATACTCGTTTTTAGATATATTTACTTCTAGAAGATTTATCTCGACCTGTGTTTTTGTAAACAAAAAAAATGGTATTATACGTTAAGTTAGTTAGTATATTATTCTGTGATTAGTGTAAGCACTAAAATAAGATGTGATAAGACTTCTTTTAAAATAAATATAATTGTTTATGAATTTATAAAAAAATCTCAATATATTTCAATTAAAACCAAAGCATCAAATGTGATTATTACTGCCCATAAGCACCCAGAGTACATTATTCTAAGTATTTAAGAGATTGAAAAATAGTGATGTTTAAATATATTTATGTGTTAAACAGTTGCGTGTTTATCCAATTAATGATACTTTATCTATCAATGATATTTTTCACTAAATTATTTAAAATAAAATTCAGCCGAAATGGTAGTCAATAGTAAAAATAAAACCATTAAAACAAAAAATGCCTTAATTTACTACTAAATCGATACTACTTTGTTACAACCAAACTGATTGACCACCAGATAATAAATTCGTACTGCCATCCTAGAATATTCAAAACATCTAAGACATTATTTCAAACACCGACACGTTGACGACTTAAAAGGAAACGAGGTACCCACTGATTACTGGTTCTCCAGCAATGTAACCGAAACACGTTTCACATTTCACAGCTGATTCTAAATAGAGGATAATATCCAGTTACTTAAAAATCTACATTATTGAACAGCGATTGGATTAAACTGAACAGTGCAACATCCAACAGGTACAACTTGGTATTGTGACTTCGACCTTTGTTCAAGAAGATTCAACAAAAGTAGGGAAGGTTGGTTTGTATTCAAAGACGGATCCATTTGCATTCCAGCAGAAAGTGCAATAGTCTTGAGGTAAATGTTGCTTATAAATGTTTTTACAAACTCATAGATATAAAAAAAATCTATCTGCTTTCTACCACCGATGTGTGTGAATGAAGTGAATGATAGGATATAATTCATAGAGAGGAATGGAAATCACCGTGGTGGACATTTATACAATCATGAATGTAAAATGAATTAATAAAATTCAACAAGAATGTTTTCTTCAGGATATCTCATTTTACAGTGAAGTTTAAATCGTATATTAAGTAGAGGATGTTATAATTAATGTATTCAAAATAGTCACTAATAATTAATACGGCACCATCCATTTGTATGTTTTTCTTCTGTTATTGTAGTTTTAGGATAATAGTTTTATTTATACAAAATCAATAAAAAATATTTAGGCAACATCGTAAAAAATGTAAAATCTTTTATCTTTATTACATAATAAACACACAGTATATGAATGAAACGTTAAGCGTGTGAATGTGAAGTATTATCTGTAGCACGAATATATATAAGTCGGGAAAGTAGCTTTCTAAATTTTTTGGCGTCTTTCTCGTCTTCAAAGTATTAAAAATCTGAATGCTGTAAAACATCAATTGTTTACCTCCTAAATATTGTTGAATTTATTGTGAAGTGAACAATATTTTCCAGTTAACCGTTAGCAAAAGACTAATTAGAAAGCAACATGGAAGCACTGACAGTTCCGCCATGAATGCAAAATAAATAGAAATTGAGGTTCTAAAACTTATCAATTCATGTACTTCGTTGTATAGTGTGTGATGCCCTTAAGTTCTTTTTCTGTGTGGTTCACATACAATGTGATGATAAAAGTCAGCAAAACTGTGTGACTAAAAGGGAACGACTACGCAATGTAAGGATTAATTTTCATTTTACCAATCATTAGATATGTCCAATAACGTCCACAATTTAATGATCTATATCATCTGTTACTATGTTTAAATTTTTATTGTACATTTTTAATCATAATATTAATTTATATATTAATAATTTTTCCTTAACTGAAGTTATTCACCAATTTTATACTATTGATTGGTTTAAAATTTGTGTCCAAACCAATTCAAAACAAAACAAATTTGCGCATATTAATAATTAAAAAACAGTATATCTGATACATAATATATAAAACTGTTTAAAGCGTAAAATGATATAGGTTTTGTTTTAGACACTGCAAGTCAGTCAGTAGAGGATAGAAGCTTCACAATGTTGAGAGGGGGGCGTGGTGGCCGTCACAGTCCGGAACTGTACCCTCACACACTGAAGTGTTCCAACGCAAGTGACACAAGTTCTGCTTATAGTGGTAGTGACACTATGACTTCAGTACACAGCTCCTTAGACATGGACATGGAGGTAGATCTTTCTGGTCTCCTCGAATCCATTGTCGATTCTGATGAAGAAGAAGATTTGGAAGAGAGCATGGAAAGCCTCATAGTGCGGGATGCTGTCAGAGAATGCTTAGAGAAAGATCCAAGTGAAAGAAGTGATGATGATATTGAAATACTCTTAGAATTTACTCAGCATTTGAAAGCTTTTACTAACATGACTTTGACTGTACGCCGAGCTCTGTGTGCTGTGATGGTATTTGCTGTGGTAGAAAAAGCTGGAACAGTTGTAATGAATGATGGTGAAGAACATGACTCTTGGTCTGTTCTTGTCAATGGCCAAGTTGGCATTGAGCATCAAAATGGTGAAATTGAACATCTCAATGTTGGTGACAGTTTTGGCATGGCTGAAGCAACTCTTGAAAAGTTATATCACAGAGGAGTAATGACCACCAGATGTGATGATTGCCAGTTTGTTTGTATCACACAATCTGATTATTATCGAATCTTACATCAGGGTGAGGAGAACATCAGACGTCATGAAAATGAAAATGGAGTTGTTGTTTTAGTCACAGAGTTCAGGGGAGCAGCTGGTGAATCAGGCCAACAACAAGGACATGTGGTTATAAGGGGAACACCCGAACATTTGATGCTCCAGCTTATTGAAGATAACTCCAGAGATTCTACCTATGTAGAAGATTTTCTTCTAACACATAGAACTTTTATTGAAAGTCCATTGGTTGTGGCTAAGCAACTGCTTGCCTGGTTTTCTGAACCATCAGTAAGAGATAAAGTGACAAGGGTGGTACTGCTCTGGGTTAATAATCATTTCACAGATTTTGAGACAGATCCAATTATGATGGAATTTCTTGAAAATTTCGAGACTGCATTGGAGCGTGAAAAGATGGAAAGCCAGTTGAGACTATTAAACATTGCATGTTCTGCGAAAGCAAGGACAAGAAGTGTTATTTTATCTCGCTCTTCAAGAGATGAGTCCTTAAATTTTTCCATTTTGGGTGGTTATGAAAGAGGATATGGGATCTTCATACTAAAAGTGGAGAAACATTCTAAAGCTGAAAAAGTTGGGCTAAAAAGGGGTGATCAGGTTTTAGAAATCAATGGACAATCTTTTCAACATGTAAGTCATGCAAAAGCAATGGAAATAATTACTGGATCAACACATTTAAGCATCACAGTTAAGAGTAATTTATTAGCATTTAAACAGATGCTTTTAATGCCAGAAAATTCACCTAGACAGAGAGGATGTACTAATATGACTCGCTGGCAGAATGATCCAAGGGCCCGTTTATCTACAGCAGAGCTTCTGAGTGATGATCCTATAACATTAACATCTGTAATTCAGTCTCCCACCAAAAAGTCTCAACCTTTAAGCAGCAAGAAAGAACCTCAGAAAGGATTTATGACATTGGCTCCTAAAAGGCTACAAAAAACATTAATGAAAATGATTGTTCTTCCAAAAAACACTATTGCTGATGGAATCCATACAGATGACAGTATTTTGTCAAACTCTGAATCATTAAACAAAGCACATACCAGTACCTCATTCTATAACTCTCACAGTAATCCTGATTTAATATCAATATGCTATGATGAATATCAATCTTCCGACTACCCTGAACATGTTCTAAAAGTATACAGAGCTGATCAAACATGCAAATATTTACCAGTTCATAAAGAAACAACTGCCCGAGAAGTTGTAATGCTTACTGTACGAGAATTTGGCATAACTGAACCAAGTTCAAATTTTTCTTTGTGCGAAGTATCTGTAGCTCAGGGTGGTATCATTAAGCAACATCGTTTACCTGACCAATTGCAAAATCTTGCTGAACGTATTGGCCTTAGCTCCCGATATTATCTAAAAACAAATGGAATTAGTGAAACGTTAGTACCTGATGAAATGGCGCCGGAGCTCCTCAGAGAAAGTGTTGTACATTTTTTACAACTTAATGCTGTAGAAGTTGCTGTTCAATTGACTTTGCAAGACTTCTGTATTTTTCGACAAATCGAAAGTACGGAGTATGTAGACGACCTATTTGAACTAAAAAGCAGATATGGAACACCTATGCTATCACAATTTGCTGGACTCGTAAACAAAGAAATGTTTTGGGTGGTTACCGAGGTAGTTAATGAGCAAAATATAGTTCGACGTTCTAAAATAATCAAGCAGTTCATAAAAGTTGCACGACATTGTAAAGAATGCAAAAATTTCAATTCTATGTTTGCCATTACTTCTGGTCTGGGACACGGCGCTGTCTCTAGATTACGAATGACATGGGAAAAGTTACCCACGAAGTATATAAAACTGTTCTCTGATTTGCAAATGCTAATGGATCCTTCCAGAAACATGTCAAAATACAGGCAATTGGTAACAAGTGAGCAAGGAAGATCGCCAGTAATACCATTTTACCCAGTCGTACGAAAAGATTTGACATTCATTCATCTTGGCAATGACACTAAAGTTGAGGGAATGGTTAACTTTGAGAAATTGAGAATGATCGCAAAAGAAGTAAGAACACTGACAAACATGTGCAGTTCTCCATATGATTTACTAACTCTGTTGGAATTGGGAAAACAACCTCCTTCTAATGCTATGGTAGCTTTAAATCAACTCAGCACTGGAGTGCAACAAGGCCAGGTCACAGTCAAAAGAAGGAAAAAATCTTCCAACATTCCCAATCAGAAAAAAATGTTTGAGGAAGCCCAAATGGTTCGACGTGTTAAAGCATATTTAAATCGCATGCACGTAGAAACTGACGAAGAACGTCTTCATGCGCTTTCTTTAGAATGTGAAGGGTCAGGTCCTGCACCATCTATACCCCGACGGCGACATCCATCTCCTTCCTTGTCCACAACTAGCAGCGCATCATCGGCTAGTGAAAGTAAAAAGAGTTTCGCGGGAAACAAATTCGGCGCTGCTTCACCACAAGCTGTTAGAAAGTTGCTAGCATTGTCGGAGCCGGCTAAAACAAGACCTCATCAACCCCGGCCGCCGCCATCGGGACCTTCTCCTTGCTCTCACAGACGAGACGGAACCGGCCCAGGCATATGCTGCTCACGTGCAGCTCATGAGAGATCTCATTCGGACACACCTACTCCTATGCCAGTGGACTTGTCAGCTGAGAGTAGCAGTGTCACGTCGTTAGTAAACTTGCCATTACGGAAGACTGGATCGGCGACTTCCAGCGATAGCGGCCACGGCTCTTGTACGACTACCAGCTGTGTGCGGCCGGTGCCTCCTCCGAGGATGCCGCAAGCGCCCTATACGCTGGCTTCGCAAGTAGCGCGCTTAGAACGACTCAGCCGCGCGCATTCCCATGAAGGAGTGACGCGTCCCTACGATTTCTATCACGATGCCCCCGACGACGAAGACGACGATCAACAGGTCTCTGCCGTATGAAATTTAAATACTCTAATTGATGTCTATTTATATAGTTAATTTTATAATCTCACTTGACGAATAGAGAGCACGAGTTATATACAAGTTTTCATGTTATAATCGACATCTTGTACAACCCCTACAATTAAGTTTAAAGACTGTATTATTTTATCATTAAGAACATGTCCTAGTGTTACATTGTGTAAAATTACATGTAAGGTCTGCCTCTATTATAATTATTACTAAATATAACGCGACCCACCAGTTTCCAGTTATATCTAGAGATGTTTGATGTACCAATGATAGGAGATTGTTCCTCGTCGGTATCTTCTACATTCCGTTGTTTGTATATTATTTTTATAATTGCGATTATTTATAATATGCAACTTAGACCAAATAATAATTAATGTACCTTTTAATATTTACGATTCAAATTAATTTTTTAATTATTGTATAGTGTAGTAGTAATTTTGGTAGCTTTGTGGACCAATAAGTTGGAATGTTATGTCTTATGGTAGCAATTTCAGGTATATTTATATTATGATTTTAATTTGTTTTAATTGTAAATAATAAAACTATTACTTGGTATTTCATCCATAATTTAATGTCACATTTAGTACCTATGTTTACATTTGACAATTTAATTTGAAATTTAATTTATGCACAAACATATTCTTGTCAGAGGTTTTGTAAATCTCATTACCTAATATAAATATTACCACAAAATCTTTGTATTATTAACCACAAACCAGGGGTTAAGAATGCTTCTGCTTAATTCTTATTGTATATTCCAATTCCCTTGCTTGGTAAGCTTCCATGTGATTATTTTGATAATGTTTAGATAATTGTGAATTTATATGCAATGTGTAGAATTGCAACTCAATCATGTAAATAGTAAGAATGCTTTACAGACCGTTGTTTTACTGATATAATTTAACAAATCATTAACAAACCTATCCTATTCATTCATATAATGTTCACATTTAAAATCCATATCATGTTTTTTATGTAATCGTAATATATAATTACGAAATTAAATAGATTTCAAAAACACAATGTTTAAATTAAGACAAAATC
>DWPT01007737.1:0-10616 GCA_018251895.1 Agathymus mariae mariae | reverse complement strand
GCGAAGAACAAGCAGGTTGCCGCGATGTTGGGCGTTTTGGCGGTAGCTGCACTGGTGGTTGTCAGTCTTACCACCAAAGGATCTAGCTATACAGCGGTAGAGCAAGTCACGATGGAGATAGAAGACGTCAGCGAGGATCCTCATATCTTCTCTACTCATACGTAAGCCAATTTTTCTTGTTTCTTTACTATTTTCGCTAGCTCTTTCCTTTCGATTTTCCGTTATAATTGCTGGTGTATGTACAGTTTTTAATTTAAGTATCGTCTTAACTTTCATAATTCAATATCATACTCTCACATCCGTCCTTATTTCATTAGGCATACATTAATAGTTTGTTTCATAAAACAAAAAGTACCTAATATCTCGCTCTATGATCCAGACATTTTTGTATTATTATTTATCTGAGTATTTAGTCCGGTTACAGAAGGATCTATTCATATAGTTGCAATGATCAAACAACGATTAGGACTTTTGGTATCGACTCACTCGTAATCTCATACGAGCGTTTTGCATCTGAGTTGCGTTGTATTGAATACGACCTTGTTGTTTGTTAGCACGAGTTCACCTGATACTCTTCTGAGTACCGTCAGAACAACAAGTAAAGGATAAATTGTTTGTGAAACAACGCGTGGAACATACGTTCGTTACATTACTTATAGTACGACATCGGTTTTTGGTGTGTTAGGAAAAACGGTAAATGAATGTCATGTTTTAAAACATTTATTTATAACCAGTAACTCACGCGCGCTTATCTAGGTACAATCAAGCCATCCACAATGGGTAGTTTACCTAATTATTTACTAATAAATGCTACCATGATTTTTAATTAGAAACATATTTATTTATTGCTATAACTACAAATATTCGCCTGAAATATTATTATTATATCTTAATAAAACGTTTGTCTTTGCTTTTATCTCTTATCCCGCGGAACAAGATCCTATTTCCGAAACACAAAGTGTCCAATAAACATGCCTAATTTCAGCTTAATATGTTCAATAGTTTTCAGGTCATTTGGTCATTGAAATAGCCACAAAAAATACTCAATTTTTTTTTTTATTAAGTACTAAATCCACAATATTTATCGAAACCGAATATTTTTAATTTGCCATTTATTCCGCGGGAATAAATCCCCAGACGTGTAAATGGAAATATTTAGTTTTAACATCGATTTTATCTAACACATTCTCATAAGACCTAATATATTTAAGTTGATTATTAAATCAAAATCGTTAATTGGTATTGCATCGATTCTGCATTTGGCGAGTGTTAGTACAGTATTTTTTTGTACTCTAACATTAGGACAACAAAAAAGGCATTCAAATGATAAAAATTGAAACCGTAATTAAATACCACGTGTCTTTACAAACAATAAACTTATTTTGCTTGCAATTTAGTACGTTTATATGTGTGTGTGTTCAAAGTGAACCTGGAAATATTTACCTATTCCACTGCCTTTATTAAATCAATACATATTAAATTTAAAGTCATGTAGCACTCGGTGTATCTCATAATTAAATACATACATTAATTTGAATTTTGATGTCTTGTTTATGCAGACGGTACAACATGCGCGCGCAATAGCAGTTCGTACTAGTAGTTCAAAGTTACCTATGTCATAGCACATGCTGCTAATTTTAGTACCTTTATCTACACCGCTTATGATCCTGATAACATTGTCAGGTAAGTTATCTAATGTGTTCAAAATTCGTTCTAAGAAGACGAAAACAAATATTTATAAATAATACAAAGGTCCTCAACATTCTACAATGATTTATTTCAAGTGATGCAATTTATGGCATAAGTTACCAACATACAAAAAACCTTACACACCGACATACATTAATAAAAATAAAATGAAATAATAATAAACTATTTTATAAAAATTAAATTATACTTTAATAAATCGTACTTAAAACGACATTTTTGAGAGAGGTGTGCCCATCTTTAAATTAAGAAAAAAAAAAGTATGATGAGTACTTTCTATTGAACTTTATGTAACACTCATTGTTAGATCATTCATACTCTTGCAGGGTGGTAAAATTTCTTTCAGTTTGACTGGCAACCATCAACAAACAATTGTGGGTTGTTCCTTCTTTTTCGATAAGAATTGTATTGTGGCCGCTAATAGCATGCCAATGTTGATATCTATTTACCAACGGCCTTTTTGCTATATTTGACAGTTATTTATAGGATCGTTATAATGAGAGAGTGCGAATTTTACTAGTTTGTGTAAATATGAAAAATTCTTTTACCGCTTGAAAGGTATATTATTCTGGATGAACGTAGGCTATATATCAAGTGTATACACATATACACTGATCCCGAAGGAAGTCGGTAAGGGCCGCTACATTCTGTATAACAATAGTGTAAGTGCGTGCGCCTGCTGTAAATGAACTGCAATACCACAGTTATGATTTCGATATGAATTAATATTCTTCTTGAAATACAATGCGTTTACGTAATTGATCACTTCCTGGCTTATTGCTGATTCATATTACTTTAATATCGATGTTATATTTCACAATTACAAGGTGTAGTGTATTTTTTTATTGCAATAGTAATTGGGCACGCGCCTTATCCATTTGAAAAGCAATTTTGTTGCAAATCACTGTTTGTCGTTATCATCATCATTATCATAACGTAACTATGCATTATTCTTACCAGACACCAGAAATTCTACTAAAGATGTACTTACTCTGTCAAACGTAATTGCTACTGTTGTAATTCATATTGCGCTATGCTTTAAGTCACGAACCTTATCCTTCTTATTCAATAAGCAGTTGTTGATTTAAATGACAGAAATTTTAGTTGAGTGGCAAAATTTCAAGCGCTTCACTGTTTCAGAGAGTATGTTAAGCCATCGGTATCGATTAAATTATAGCCAATAAGCCATGTCTCATGTCCTTGTGCGACCTCACTTCTAGTTGACAAATAACCTAAACTCTTTTCTATCTGTCATTTTAGCAATATGATGTTACATTCAGCCTGTTCTTACGACCAAGGAGCTGTGTCCTGCTATGTGTCGCTTTGGGTTGAAGTCAACCCAATTGGAATGGATGCTATTTCTTTAACTACTAATACATCAAATGCTTATTTTTCGTAGCCTCCCAGTCGATGACCACTTCATGCCATCCATCGGCAACGGTCACGTAGCGACCAACATATTTAGTG
This sequence comes from Agathymus mariae mariae, assembly GCA_018251895.1. NCBI lineage: Eukaryota > Metazoa > Arthropoda > Insecta > Lepidoptera > Hesperiidae > Agathymus > Agathymus mariae. The sequence goes on along the minus strand of DWPT01007737.1, from coordinate 7,442 downwards.
ATACAATTTATATGAACGGATTGTACAACGGGCATAAGGGTGAGAGTCATCGAGCAAGGATACCGAACTGGGCGAATATCAGGCTAAATTCTACATTGACACATTTTCCATACAGTCCAGTTTATAGTTTGGACACAAAAGAGGGAGTGTTCAAAGTCACCGTTGATAGAGACCGATCGGTTGTCACGCAAAGGATTTTCGCCCATAGATATTATACAAGAGCTATCATTAATCAAATACAAGTGGTTGCGAAACCATTTGGTAAGTATTACTAAAGATAAGTTAAATATTAAATTTCATATAAAACTAAAAATTTGTGTCTTTTTGGCATCAGTTTTTTGCTGAGCAATTATAAGTGCCTGGGAATTCGCGTAGCAAGATCAACTTGTTTTTTTTAATAAGATTTGAATCCTATGCAGGTCGCAAAATGAAAAATATTGGTGATTCCTAGTGGAAGGTAGTAATTGTCGTCGTATAGTATTACATGTATAGTTTGATCGTATAGAACCAGTTCGTCTAGTTAATAATACCTCTCGACAATCGTTCTTCTTGTTACTTTTTAAAGAAATACCAAAATTGCCGAATGACATTACTTAGATATTCATTAAGCAACATTCGATCATCACTAATTAGGAAGTTTTATCATGTAAAGACGCAGTTCATTATTACATCTGAACATATTGTTCTTCATGTTCTTCAGCGATAAGAACATCCTTCTTGTAAAGCAGACATTAAGGTTTCTAATTGCGTTCATTGCTAACACACTAAACGACTCATATGCATAAGCCACAGTGAACAACATATCAAAGTACCGTTCATGATGATTCACTTATTACTCTCTGAGGACACTCATTGAGCTGCGGCGATAGTTACTGCTATCAAACGGATGCCCAGTCTATAAATACCTATCGTTTGATGCTAACAATAAGCGCCTAGGTTTATGTAATACCTGTGATGCTTTTTAGCGCATCATCGTATAGTAGGTGTAGTATCATTTTTTTTTGTCATAATCTCAAAAGGTTTTTATTGATCAATATGTGCATATCTCATGATATTATTAGTGTTGTAATGTCATCGTTCTATGTAACTGTAAAAGGTGCTGTTTATTTAATTATCTATTAAGTGGTTAATGTAAATACACACACAAAATAGATTTTATAGTCTCCGTGCAGGATATTAATGTATGCACAGATTCAGTTTAAATTACATTTTGTCACTATTTATTTCACGAAGGAAAGTTTTGCTCGTAAAAAACTCTCGTTAAAGTTACGACTGAGTAAATTTTATCTACTATGAAATTGCTTTGACATTTGTGCAGGCAACTTAGTAATGTGAACGAAAGTTCTAAGAAAGGCAATCTAATAATCTACACGACACTGCTGAATTATAACTTATGATTAGCAGTTTTTAACAACACGGTAATTACACTCACTTATAAACCTCACAACTATTTTGCGATGAGATTATTATATCCTCAACTATTATTAAATTTAATTTTTATTTTAGACGGTCAATTACCCCGAATAAAATAATCCTCAATACAATACCTCTGGGCCGAGGTATTTAGTCCATGCAACAGGACGCTAATTAACGAGGCCAAGCGTACATAGAAAGCATTTAATAATGTACTAATATTGACAATGTAACCAAATTAGCTTCACAAATATTATACCGTCAAATAAGATCAAAGTGAGAAGTGTTTTTGAATGAGCAATAAATAAAACCCATTTTCAGATCCAAATTTTATCCATCATGAGATATGGATAGGTCTGAAATTTATGCCGGGACCTGAAAGCGATGATATACAATTTAAGCCCGCCGTACCTGAAGTTCTCGAAGGTCGCACTATTTGGAGCGCTTGTGGACAGACCAAGCAGTCAGAGGACGTGGAGTACCAACCTATGCCTGTAGACGTGTGCGCCTACTGGACCTCAGTGCCGGATCACCTCGTGGTTCCCCAACACGGCTCCAGGGTCATTACCTTCGTGATGACTGTGGATAAAAACGCGACTATTGCTAGACAGGAGTTTATTAAAGGTTACTTTATTTTTCGATTATCTAACAATGAAATAGGTGAATTAAAACGTTGCTAAATAAGTCATTACTTATTGCGATATGCCTTCAAATTACTTGGTAATTTTAAATTATAATAGAGACCTTCTGACTCTTGTAGAATTTCGTAAATCCGATGAAGAAAATGGATTAGTTTTCGTACAGTTCTCTTTGTTCACTTGTCATACCCGTCGTAGATGTCATAATTTTTCCAAATCTATTTTATAAATATATGTAACAAGGGAAATCTTACTTAGGGTACTATTTATTTTACCACCCACTATCTCAGTAACTTAACTGTACCTACTAAAATACTGATGTATGGTAAAGTTTACAGGTATACATAGTTTTGCAGGAGGACGGAGAGGCGCTTTACGAGAAACATATTCAACAGTGGCACCGCCTGTATGAACAGGGCAGCATGGAGATTGAGGGGAATTTGAAGCTGGTGAGTTTACTGTTTTGTCCGAAGTAAAATCTTAGCGCAAAGCAATTTACAAACTATTTAAATGCAAACCTAATTACAAAAAACAAATAAAAAAAAAGAATCAACAAATCTTAATTAAACAGGTCTTTGATGTACTAACTTGTAATATGTTATTCATATGCAATCTAGTACTTGCACCATACAAATTGAAACGTCAAAACTCCATTGTGGACCAAGGATATTGGTTGAACAACACACTGAGGTTATACTTGTACTATGTTGCTACCACCTAGCAGTTCCTCATGAGGATTTATTGAAATTTCAGGCTAAGATAGTCAACGGTATCTGGTATTACTTTTTAAGCTCATTGCCCTCCCAGGAGTCTTACCAGCCTTTAGGCCGATATTTTGGCCTCAGCCCTACAGGACTTGCGCGAGGAGGCACTTTTGAAGATTACGAAGGTATTTCAGATTTTTATTTGAAGCATATTCTAATTCTAAAAAGAAAGTATGATTTAGCTTAATTCTACTACTATTTAGGTCATTTTATACGATCGTGCATGCCAAGCATGACTAAATAAATTTTACATACTTTTGAGAACAAGATAAAGAGTTCTCATGTATGCCAGTTGTTCCATAAGGTATTCAAAAACCGGTTCCAATAACATACAATAAAATCGAATTCTAGGAAGTGATATATTGTTTTAGGTAAATTAACTGTTTTTTCCAGGTCACAATATGTGGGATACCGAAATGTGGATGTTTCCCAGTATATTAATACTATACCCTCAATACGCGCAGGTTCTGCTGCAATATCGCCTAGACACGGCTTACGTGGCTGCGGAGCTGGCCAAGATTACTGGCAATAAGGGATACAGGTAGACAACTCGTTAAACTTCATACCTGGTCTAATGTCTGCGCATTCTTGGGCCTTTGGCCATTTAGTCGGGTCAGCTAGTATCAGTTATATTACATTTTGATAAATGTATAAAGCTCTTTTTGGGTTCATAAATAGTACGGTGTCTTGATGAAGACACTTGCGTCGTGTCGTGGAGCGATCCGATCACATCAGAAATCTTCCCCAAAGTGTCCAAGTAGATTTTGAAAACTTCCCTCGATACAAAACTAAATAAAAATCATATAAAGTTTATACAAAGCTAGAGATGTCTCGCCTGGCCTTTGTTAACGTTTTTTCAGAGTATGCTGTCGTTTCGCACGGGGAAAATATCTCATGGGAAATATTAAAGTTGAACTGTTCAAACAAATCCACACTGAATATTTATAGATTCCCCTGGGAAAGTGCGTACACGGGGAGGGAAGTGACGCAGCCGTGCTGCCCTGAAGTTGCTGAGTTCGAGCAGCACATAAGCGGGTGTATATCTTTTGCAGCACGTCAGTATCTGGCCACTACCAGGGACGAAAACTGGCTGAAAGTAAGAACTGCTTTCGCTCGTTTATTTTAATTTATATATTTCATTACCTGTTTTATGAATGTTTCTCTGCTATTTTCCTAATCACCAACACAATTGTAGCTGATTTACAAAGAATACAAAAAAATACAAATATTTTCGAATGTCATTAAGCTATGAAGCCGTTACAAAGTATGCGTAAATGCCAGGGTGACGACAGCCACGTAAGGTTGTTTAGCCAGAATTAATTTGCTTAAACTTTGATGTGGTTGTGAAGAGAAATAAATAGTGAATCAAATTACTATTCATCTTTAAATTGATAGTTTCCAAAAACAACATAATATGCAATTAATCCATTGATACACTTACCCCATTTTATTTTTACTTTGACTGTTTGTTAGTGAAGTAGATGAACATAAAAGTGCACAATTTCATAAAATAATTCTTTTATTTTTGAGATTTCGTAGACTCCCGATAATCGTCATGAGAATCTATAGTGTTAGATTATCCTGTCAAACCACCAGCTCAACAGCAAACGGTAGGTCGTTCATGTAGAATTCTAACAGGGCTGTGCATGGTTTTTGCTACTCATAAAAAATTGGTAATCAACAAAATCCATTCAAATACGCCCAGTGTTAAAAGAAGTTTCAAAGTAATACTTTTCAGATAGTTTGGTAACTTATCATTTAAGTCCGTATTTCAGCATGGCGGGTGCTCAATAGTCACAAATATAGCCGACTTCTGGGCCTCACGGGCCGTGATCAACTTTACTACCGGTTTCTATCATATTGAAAGTAAGTCCAATCACCACTCATCAACAAATGACTGCACAATAATACAATGTTGGTATATAATTAAGGCTTCACTCACACATACAATTATGTGTATTGCTAGTAGCATAGACAATTAAGAGATTCAGAGCAACCGAAACCTCTTGCTCATTTAGTGGTCTACAGCTGTTAGTATTAGAACTGATTTAATACTACAGCATTATTAACTGAGCTCCTGACGGTAAACGTCAGGAAGTTCATGATAGATGGGTGTGGATAAATTAGACGATTGTAAAGAACATTCAGATTCGGATGTTGATTGATTACAGTTATATTATTGTGGCGAATTGTTTGAAGTTTTTTAAATCAAATGAACAGACTTACTTTTATGGTAAATGGTCAATGCCGTCCACACACATTGGACACCAAATATATTAACGATGCGTTACTGGCAAAGATGAAAGTGAGGGGTCTGGTCTAAAAAATGTTCCCCGTTTCGAAAAGTACGTTAAGCAGTCGGTTTCAATTATTGTTACAGATGTCATGGGACCAGATGAAGACCACAATAACGTTACCAATTCGGTGTTCACGAATGTTATTGCTGGTTATTCGTTATATTTGGCACAGTAAGTGTAATACAATTATGTTTGACTTATCTCTTGAATATTTAACACTATTCGGCTCGAAGGACCAAAACCTTAGATTTAATAATTTACGACCCATAGGATAACAGTATGTTAAGTTGTCATATAAAACATTAATTTGTTAAGTGAAAAACGGAAAAGGAAAATTGCTGGAAATTCTCGATAATTCCATAAATTCTAATAACGTATTTTCTGAAAAACTACTAATGTTAGTTAAAACATACAGTAAGCAGATATGCTTGTTGAGCGCACCCTGGTATTAACTGGTTTCATTGTATTGTAACTGACTCTAATCTCAGTTGGGTGACAATACGGTTTGTGACGATAATAATAACCGTTTCCGACATGGCCGGCAACGTTTACCATTACACCGTAAATAGAAAAACGGTCAAGTCTTGATCGGACGCGTCTGATAACATACCGTATGGCAAATGTATCAGGGAGTAATTTCTATTTGCCTAATCTAGAGGCTTATTTTTGTGTTATTTTGCTGTATATGTTGAGTGAGGACGTCACGTTCGAGACGAGACTTCATTTTCTCTTGATATGTTGGGCATCATGCTGTTGACAATTTTTTTTCCTAATTCAACCCCAAATTTGATTCTAATATCAAAATTAATCTATTTAATGTATACGTTCGTCATTGCTTCACTTAACATTTGGTAGATAAATTTCAACTTTCAGCCGTATCGGATAAAATCGGATGTGACTGAAGGTCACATCGAACATCCCTATCGATCAACCCTTTTTGCATACTGAATGTATTATTAATTACTAATAATGTAAAGAGAAAATGAGAACTTTGTGACTTTGTGAATATGGTTAGGATAATTTGCTTAACCACAGCACCTATCTGAAGTTATATTATTATTTGAAAAGTAAATTATTCTGAATATACGAAATATATATCAAGTGTATATGTTTAGTAATGAATTGTTGAACCCGAACGAGGTCGAGATAGGCCGTAACCAACTCATAAAACTGTACTTGCCTACCTCTACATTTTTCTCAAGCAAAGTATATAACACTGATTTTTTTAGATACGTAGCATGCCTATGCAAGGATTACTACTTGGCGAAGAAGCCGGAGCAGTGGGCGGACATCGCGTGGAGTCTCTCGCTGCCGTACGACGGCGCGTTCGACTACCACCCGCAGTTCGCGGGCTACCGGCGCGGCGAGCCCGTCAAGCAAGCGGACGCGGTGCTGCTCGGGTTCCCGCTCCAGTACCCGATGAACGTGTAAGATAACTTGCTAATACCATGTCATGTCAATGTAAATAAATAAATAGAACAGATCAGTTCCCTTTTCTCGTGTTTTTTTTTATTATATCATCTTTATTTCATTATTAATTAATGACATGGACGCCTCGATAGAATAGTGTACAAACCAGTTCCGCGCCGGTTTAAGCTTTTGTAATTACCATGTGTGTTCGCCGTTTCTTCTCCTCAATGATAAAACACCTTTTCGAAACGGTAGTAGAAGCAAAAAAATACGTGCATCAGTGTATTTACTGAATAGGTACCTACATGAAAACTTCATAAGGAAACCTGCACACCTGAGAGTTCTTCATGATGTTATCAAAGGAGTCAGCAATCTTCTAACCTGTACTTGACCAACGTGATGGATTAAGGGTTTAAATCCTTTCATTATGAAACGGGCCCGAGTCCAGCAGTGAGACAATTATGGTTTGTAATAATGAATCAATGAATAAACAGCGTTGTCCAATTAATTCATATGTAAATGCAATCTATAATGGGTCTTTGCATTTTAAATCAGTGCATTTCCCAATTGTTAGCCGTACAAACTAGTTTGTTTGACATGAATATCCCACCGAAGTAGTACAATGTGTCTTATAACAGTCTAACACATAAAATCTATTTCAGTTTATTAATCTATGCGATATTTATAAGTATCATGGTGTATCCGTGGTACGTTCTCTAACGCCAAAATTCTAAAACTAACGAAGTACCCGTAAAAAAGGATTTAAATTCGACTTCATTTTTTATCTATGAATCACAATCCAAAACTCGCAAAACTCTTACTCCAGTGTTGTTGGGCATTGGGTATTTCAGTTTATTAATCTATGCGATATTTATAAGTATCATGGTGTATCCGTGGTACGTTCTCTAACGCCAAAATTC
>DWPT01007736.1:0-10617 GCA_018251895.1 Agathymus mariae mariae | reverse complement strand
GCCAAACGACTCGTCGTGTTCCGGCTGGGGGCTTGAGAGCCAGTACTTTCTTTTTACCTTCTTCTCATTTCCTGGCCGACAACGCATCAGTGATACCTTTGGTCTTGCTGATGTTCATGGGCGACGACGACCACTTACCATCAGGTGGCTCGTCTGCTCGATTGTGTTCTATTACCATATTTTTTTTTTTATTAAATAACAATTTGCACTGTGGAATTATTTCTGATAATTATATGTCAGGTAAGGTTAACTTCATAAAGCAAGAAATATTCGGAAGGTAATTAGAACAGTTAGAATTTTAACGTGGGAGATTACAAAAATAAATAAAGCTAGCTTTTTAATCAGTCTTGTCACGCCCAATATGGGTATTTTATGAATGTCAGATTTAGTACATGTTCAAATCTTTATTTACGTTTCTATTTCAAATTACACACAAGCTTTAATGAACGCATGTCTATATAATATCAAGACCATGCGAATATAGATTTTTATTTTTCCTGATATGCCTTTCAGTTTAGTTACTGGCAACATCGGTTATAAAGTCGAGATGATATTCATAGAATATAAATATAATAAAGTATTTTAACATCAAACGAGCTATTTCACAGTTTGGCAGATTTGTATTCTGTTAGAGATGTCGTTCAATTATGAAGATAAAATAAAAACGGAGAATCCTTTGAAAAATATATTTCGCTGTTACAAATATAACCAGTCACGTAAAACTACGACATTGAAGGATTCGATGCAATTTTCTAGGTTAATTCGGTCGGATAGCCTCAGGAAACGCCTTATTACATGGGGTAACGTATTTTGCGTCTCAAATAGGTGCAAAATTACATTTAGCCATGCAATTGTGCACCTTTTCGCCTCAGGCGAGGATCTCAAAGCGAGCATAATATACCTATGTCGTATTCAATTAACATATTAGATGGAACACGACGATGATTAGTGAATATATATTTTAGTCTAATGCCACTAATCAACAATTCATAATTTGAATAAGTTATTTCAAGCAGCATGAGAAACTTCGATCAAACGTAGCAAATACTTGTCAGGCTCCTATTTTCATTTCCCTTATTTACTAAAACATAATGTGCTTTGAAGTTTAAGAAAAAGAGGGATTTGAAAATTAGAAATTGCATATTAAATATTTTTTAATCGCCAAAGTATACGATGAAACACGACGGTTATCGCTGAGAACTAAGTTTGATGTGAGTCTGTACCAGTGTTGTTTTTATTTACTTACTTGTTGTGGTGCGTTTTGTAATTGCACTTAATGCCGTCCTTAAGGCTATTCAGAGCATTTTCAATGTGATATTTATTTAATTCTAGTTTCACCGAGTTCCCGAGATTTTATCTCGTCACGCGTGGCCACATTGTGGACTCGCGTTTTCTGAACGTAAGGTTTTGTTGCAAAAAACAATCCAGACCTGCATTCGTGCTCCTAGTAAAAAGATAATAGTGAATGAAGTGCCGGTTCGTAGAAATGTCATGCTTAGCAATCTTCTGTAATATTTGTCGAGCTTCGGGGATCTTTTTAGGTGACTCCTTCAGTGTTGTTCTTACTAACAATGGACACTTTTAGATAACGCTACTATCTGTTATCTGTATGGAATCCTTGAAGCGATTATTTATAATTATATTAATAGAAATTCTATGATTGAAAACGAAATCAATTGGCAAATATGATCAGAAGTTATTATATAATTATGTTCGAGTAAATATTTATTGGTAACTTGGTAATGAATTGGAAGGATTTTAAATTTCGTAGCCCTGGTTTAATCGTTACTCTTGAAATACCAACATTTTTTTTTTATTCATAAATATAAATGATACAACCCGGCTCACATAGCAATGTAAATACTAGGTAAAATAATTCAGTATGGACGATTTATAAAAAAAAAATACAGCTTGTTTTAATTATATCAGCCATAGGAAATGTTGATTATATACCGGTGCTATTTCGTATTGCTACAGTTTATTTCACATGAAAATCGGATGATGTACACGTAATAATTTCCACTCATGGTAGCCACAGAGTAATAATTCACTGTTTAGTTAGAAAATCATAACAAAAAAGTCAAATTTCGACTACAAGTTTTACATTGTTATTAAATTAAGGCGCCCACAAAATTATTTTAAAACTAGCAATCTGCCCTCGGTTCGTTGCAGTAAGACTCCGCCTTACGCTGAGAAATGGCACCTGAATTGCTTTGGGAGTGGGTTTTTCTCGTTCTGTGAATTAACAATACAAATATTAAGTCATAACTTTTTTATTTAGGAACGTATTGACAATAAATTAACTTTAAATATTAAGTGACGCTTACTGCAATACATTAGGGAAACTCGTAACAAAATCGGTTAAGCCGTTTATTATATAAAATTTGAAAACTCCATAGCCCAGTTGGTAGTGACTCTGCCTGCCGGGCGCCGGGGTCCCAGGATCGATTCCCGGCCGGGGCAGACATTTGTGTAACAGTTAAATGTTTGTTCTCGGGTCATGGGTGTTTGTAATGCCATATTTGTGTATGTCCATGCCACCCGCAACACAGGGAATCGTAGTGCAGCGGTATGAGTGTGTAAACATTTGTATGTATAGATAGTATATAAAAAAATCATGGACGGAGTGCAATGAAACGAAGTTTAAATATTAAGTTATACTTTACTGAAATACAATAGTAAAAACCATTTAGAAATCGGTTAAGCACAGACAAACAAACAAAAATTTTAACAACTTTTTTTTTTGTGTTGCATTGCATTAATAAAAGTAATTAATATATTTTTTTTTCATATTATATCCTTCATGCACAAGGTGCGATCAGTTAAAATTATTTAATTTGTATAAATATATCTCTTTATTTCATAACAGAAGCATAACATCACGTTAAGTATGAAACGCGGAAGACTTGACACTAGAACCATCTAAGAATTAACGAAGAATCGATTTCACAATAACATTATCTTCGGCTCTTTTGTTTGACCGCCAACGTACTTGTAAATAGATTGTCCGTAACGCAAACAATTGGAAGGAACCGTGCGGAACCGTCGAATTGTTTGTATTATTTGTATTTGTGTGCTTTGTATTAATTACGTTCAAAGCCGAATGGATCAATGGAGATACGTAATTCGACTTCGTAACGCAGATGGATAGGATCCTGACTGCCGAGCGAAGGATCCTGGGTTCGATTCCCGGTTGGAGCAAACATTTATGTGATAGATCTTGTTTTTTTGTCAGAATATGAGAGTTTACGACATCTTATTTGTGTAGTTGCATGCATGTAGAATTCCTAGTGCGAGTGAGTATTTGTTCGTTCATCGTTTAATTTTAAGATTAAAAAGGTTTTATCAATTTTCGAGATCTAGGACTCCAGGGCAGGGTCAGTAGACATTTTGAGCGGGCAGAGTTGAAGCTCTCGACCGCTTATATATTCATTCATAGCCCGTCTTCGTCTTCAGTTTAAACTCACTATGTACAACTGTTGTACATTATATTAAGCACACTTTGTATATACAATTCTTGTACACTATATGAAACTAAGTCCAACTGTAGCACACTATGTGTAACTGTTGTATAATGTATATATAAATATGTATGTTTAAATTTCAGTATGTGACACGCACATTGTATATCCTATTTATTTATTCCAACATTGTATTTGTATGATTGTGAAGTTTTTTATTCCGCTAATTAAATATAGAATATCAATACGTAGTGGGTCCACCGCGAGGTCTCCCTCTGACAATTAGATGACCTAATCATTAGTTTGGTATTAGCATTGTCAACGCGGTAACTGACTAACAACACGTTTAAACCGCCTGTATAATAATTCGTTAGAATACCCCGTTGTTATCAACACTCAAACATACGCTAAACTTTGTACTTAATAAATACTACTACATGTAATTATTATATAAAAGGTTCATCGAAAATTGAACCGACCGTTCACCGATAAAGATTGGTTTAGAAAGGTCTCGACATCGCCGGTTCACGAGCAGGTTGCGATGTCCTTTGCACCCCAACCGACCTAGTCTTGAGAACATTATGCAAATAATGTCTTGTATAACAAACGAAAGTGGTACTGGCAATATACTGTCGGATGCAATTAATGAGTGGCGAAAATGCCACTCACGCCACTGTCAGTTTCGCTGGCGGAAGTCTGTCAAAACGTTTTGACAGATTTCGAACCTATCGCGCATTGCGATTATACATCATTATATGAACGTAAAAAATATGTTACGTGCCAACACTGTATAATCAAATTATGTAACATTTGACTAATGTGTATAAACTATATCACTATTAGTAACCGGATTGAATATGCAGTAACGTAGTGATGGAAGTTATATTTGTTATTGAAACCGCCTGTTAAAATTAACTTTAACTATAAACTGGAAAATAATTATTAGTAGTACTATTGTGGATTAGTGATAGTATCAATAAATGTAAAAACGGAAATAAGATAACAAATATTTAAGTTTTTAGATAAAATTTTCGCACCACAAAAATGCGTATATACATTTGTAGCTAAAACATTGACTTGACCGTGTAGATCAGTTGCTCAAAGTCATTACTCTGTGGAGTCGATTTCTTTGACAGTTATGTTCTGACGTTTTAGTAATTATGACTATGTCACCCGCAATTTAATATTAGCAACGGAGGTATTAGGTTAAGCCAAAACCAACTATAACATGTGTGTGTCTGGTACTAAACTTCACATAATTTTACCCTAACTACGACCAAAACAAATGTGAATTTCATAAATAATTTTATTATAGGTATACGACAGAAATGTACACCTACCATGATAATATCGTTCAGTGTCAAAATATTCCAATGATATCATTTAATCTAATTAATATCCTTATGTAATATTTTACAACAGTATTGGTCAGTATTTGCAACTAATCCGATATTAGGTAATGTTAGTTTTACGAACGATGAACTACATTGATTTAAGAATATATTGTTTGTGCTTAGTAGTATGTAAATGTCATCTTACATGCCTGGGGTTAAATATGGATATAGGCAAATCTATTCGTTTTTGCACCATGTCGGAAGTAGATTTTAAACGATAAATTTGAATATAGCTATTAAGAATGATCAAATTAACTTTTATACTGTTTAATATTAAAACAATGTTACGTACCATGTTGTTAATTACATTTAGGCGATAGAAGAAAAATTTTAAGGTTGCAGATCTGTATTGGTATAGATTTATAGTCATTTTATATTTATGACTCAATGCTTAAGCATGTTTTAAGAAACTACGAATGTTTTCTGTAGTTTCTTAGATTTATCACCAATGCCAAGAAGTAAAGAATGCCAGTAAAGAACTTTTAGTAAAGTTGATGTCGAGTGAGAAGAATGATGTTCCGATGCGATACCATATGCAGACGTAAGTATTTTATTTTGTGAATCGATCTCTGAACTGGTTATATACTAGTTCATAGACAAAATCAATCTAAACTCAATATATTGCGCATTCTGCAAAGTTGAAGTAGTCCAATGAATTGTAAATTTTCCCAATAGACTTGTACCATTGCGTAGTCGGTTAAAATCCCACGAGTTGGTTACCTCATTCCAAATGTTAATAATTGTCTAATTAGTAAGACCTTATCCCAAAGACATCCATCAACTAATGCGAGTCGCGTTTTACTTCGGTTGTGCAACACGGATCGTATTCTCAGTGAAGTGATACTCGTGTTGCAAATAAGCGGACTAATTACACATCTTAACCACTGCAATTTGTTTGTGATTTACAGAAGATAGGTAAAGTTGTAACGGAATCATTTATTTTCATTGGTAACATTGTTTTTTAGGTACACTAAGATTGAGCTCGATATTTTTAGGGTGTGAAAGGCGCAGGCGAGGTAAGCTACTTCGCAAGCAACGGGGAGTTCAATTAAATTCAAAAATATTTTGAGGTATTTTATTATTTCATTTAAACACGTCATTTGTTGCTTCTGTCCTCGCTTAGAAAAGGTGCTTCAGTATTGAAGAGAGGAGACTACGTCGGATGGCCGATGACTATGATAAATATTCCTGAGCACTTTCATAGTCTGAAGGCTACGTTAAGCCTCGTTATGTTATGTCGGTCTCGGTTGTTACCACCAATTACCAGTCCTTAAGACACTTTGACGGCTTGTCAAAGGACGTAAAAACTTTTGTTACTTGGGCTGGTCACTAGCTGGTCCCAATCTGAATTAGAACAGCGTGTAAGTGTAAGGTATCTTTGGCTTTCTTTATTACTAAAACTTCATACCCTCAGAGGGTTCTCTAATGAATTTAAATCGTAACCATTATCCAGGCAGGTTTAAATTGATGTATAATATATATGCTACCATGTTGTGGGTGATAAGCTATTCAGTAAGGGGTACTTAAATTCATATTTTTTGGGTAGTCGCATATCAACAATACAGTCCAGTACTAAGAGCTTCCAAGAAGTGTCCGTCACAAAGTCCATTTATCTCAGCACACGAAATCAGCGTATAAAGAGTCTGTCTCAGGTATATCTAATCTACTTCATTGACAATTCTTTAATCTATATCCAGGATTTTATAATACTATTATATGCCTAGTAAGTAATTTTAAATGATGTGTTGAAATAAAATCAGAACAAAATTTTGATTAGTGCTTGTAATAGCAAATAACACGAGCCATTTGTTTTGTTCCTTCTTCTTCCGATCCAATCGTAGTCAATGTGACTCCATTAGAGAAATCCAAAATTAGAGAGGCGATTAAGATTTGAACTCCGAACCCACCTCTGGGCAACCACTAGTTATTGCATCGTTATATATCTATTGATATTTGTTTACTCAACCGTACAACATTATCTCAGTTTATCTCGATGTTAAAACATTGTTAAGGGCAAGCACTTAAACTGAGTTTTTAAAATTCAAATGTAAACGTTTTAAATTAATGATACTACAGTAGGTCTAATAAGCTATTAAAATTATGTGAGCGATGGTTTCATCTCTTTGTAATATCGTTAACAAACTCTCTTACAGTTGATTGTTGTAAACGTCAATCCATCTTGAGTCAAAGCAACGTATTCTGCTTAACAACAAAGACGTTAATGACTCAGGTCCTTCCTGCTGAACGTCATTGGGCATCGTATACATTTTTAAGGAGGGTTTATATTAATGATCGTAAGGTTCTTTACTGGCATTCTTTACTACTTGGCCATCTAAATCTAAGACATGTAAGAAAAAAAAATCTAAGAAAGTACAGAAAATATTAGTTATTTCTTAAAACATGTTAAGCACTGAGTCATAAATATAAAATGACTAAATCTATACCAATACAGATCTACAAGCGACAAAAATGTGATCTGCAAAGAAACATCGTTTCTGAGATCTAGACAACAAAGGCCTGGGTAACAGATGTTAGTAAACTCAGTACAAATAGGACTGGGATTGCAATAACAGCGTGCATTCCTTTGGTAGTTTAACTACTGTGCCTTCTAGTTATATGAATTACCAATCATGATGTAATCTTTATAAGCACCACTTCCATAACAATATATAAAGCGTCGATCATTAGCAAAGGCAGTCACACAATACATTGCACTACATAGTCTCGTTCCATTCCGTACACCAAATTAACGTGTACTCAAAATATACGCACACCAGCCGGTGACGACTTTCTTTCTCATCATCCGCCTCAAAGATCTTAACCCAGCAACGCACAGTGGTGACCCCGACGTAATTTGAACACGCAACCTTCCTTCTGCAATTATCGGAGATTTTTTAACGAGTACCGTAAGAAAACCTATTCTTAAGCCAGTTTCCCAGTTCTCTCTTGTCTAACAACACACTGTCATAGCATTTGGTTTACCTGATTTTGTTATCTTAGCTATATATTTAAACAAAGATATGAATCTACTGCATAAAAATGCCATCGAGATAATTGCTTTAGATATATGTTTCAATGTACTGAATGATTTTAAGTAACCGAATAACTTTAGAATACTTACTAGTAAGAATAAATATTACATATGACCTTGGGTAATCTAACGTATATTGTAAAATATTATATGTAACGATACCATAATATTAAACAGTATTAAAAAAGGTGCGACAGGAAATGATAAGAATAGAAAATAAGTAATAAGTTCAAGTCAGTAAATATACTTTTTATAATAATATTAATAAATGTTATTAATAGTGAAGCTAGAGTAAATTTAAGAAGATACTAATATCTTTCTCTATCCGTCACCTTTGATACCATACCACCGCGGCAGTTCGCAACAGGTGCGTGCTGGTTCACCAGTTAAAGCTAAAGTTAAAATTAAATGAATTAAAGTTAAAAGTTAAAATTAATTTTCAAGCATAACCCTTGGAATTTTAATTTTCGTAGGAATATTAGAAGGCAAATAATATTCATGTGAATATTTTTGTGTTTCATTCATATAGTTAAGTTCTCCGTAGCTGCCATCTATATGATTTCTACTGTATTCCATTTTGTATATTAAGGCTATCTAAGACTTTTGAGTTTAAGTTGAATTACATTCCTTATAAAAAATATGATTCAATCAACATTTACGAAAATAATGAAATCGAACATAGCCTTAAATATGAGCAGCACCAAACTTGTCACTTTCTCCGCGCGGTAGCGGACAGTACTCGTCTGATGTTCTCCTCCGATTATTTCCATTAGTGTCCATTAGCCATTTAACTCGATACGATTAGACCGCGTCACGACTTACCGTTCGCAAACACCATAAATCATAATATCTCGTTCGGAGCCAGTCAAAATCGAACACATTGGGCAATTTCTAAAGTCCGAACGTGTCTACGTGATGACTGACAACTGGTATTGAGCCGCGCTAAATTCTATGAATACACGTTCACGTATATACTGTATTTTATAAAAACTTGTATATGCAGCGATTTTTGTGATATACCAGCAAAGAAAAGTGGTTGAATAATTTTGTAAAAATCGGGTCAAACTCAAGCTTCGCTTCCAAATCAAAAACCCGAAATTTGTCTTGTCAGGTGATTAACATAAGTTTAACATTTAACATAAGTTTCATGGGTCAATACAGATAAAAAGTATCCAAGATACTCATGATATGTCATAAATATTACAAGTTTGAACTTAACTTTATCATGAAGTCATAACAGGCAAACAAGCAGACAGACAGGAAAAACTAATTACAGTGTTATTATAAGTATAGATAAGAGACAAAGTGGGTAAATAAAAAAATATTCATTGCACAGTCTCATATACTTTTGACGTATATTGCTTAATCAAAATTATAATTTAATATACACAATACTTTATGCAATCACATTTCCTATTGCGGAGTGAGATAGTATCTTTTAATACAATGTTGTAAACCGTCCTAATCCATAATAATCAAATTTAATCTGTGGCCGACATTCAAAAGTTCAACAAGGCGCGTGGCTCAATGAATGTAGGTGAGTGCAAAATCTCAACAGCAATAAAATTTGCATATTTACTACATCATATGATATATCACAGATGTTAATAAAAATAAAATAAAAAATTGTTTTAGTTTTAATAACTTGTCAACGAACAGATTCCTTTTAGATTAAAAAATCTTCTCCGTAGTTTTTAGTCAGAACCACCACTTACTTTTGGTGGTGAACGTGTTGGTGTTACGAATTTTCGACAATGATAATTTATTTTCCGGTGGCTCAATCGCTTGTATCCATTTATTAGTTTTTCATCAACTGGGCTACGGGTAGTAATTAAAATAATATTCTTAAATAATTTAATTGTAGATTTTACGCATTTGACTGCAATATGTTATTATTGATGCATGGATCGTGATTACCACCAAACATTGATGACGGAACTTCACTAATGTTTAAGTGAAGAGCCTGTGTGTACGTTACAGCCAACTGGGTTGTATTTTTTGGGATTTAGACAAACTAACATTAACACTCACAACAGAATCACTTCAGTACGTCGATCTCATATAAAGTTTCAGAAGTTCTCTGCTCTGATCTCCAACTTTATTTTACATACAAGTACCTACCTATGTATCTCCACAATACGATGAAAGGTGACACGCTATAGAAGTGATGTAGAAAATATTTCTTGTCTATGTAAAGTTCCAAATATAGAACAGTATAGCGCAGTTAGTCACCAAGCATCATGGATGCTAAATACTCGCATTGTAGTAAACAAAGTTAAACCAAATTATTCGTCTAAGAATAGAATCACAGGAATGAATAGATTTCATCACTGGCATGATCGCCTGTACGTGATGTATGAAAAAGTTGTGAATCGCATTTCTATTTTTAGAGCCGGCAAAGGAGTGTGTACATACACCTATGTGTCTATACACCTTGAAACGGTAGCTGTCGATTAAACAGATGAGTCGAGGGGACCTCGGCTGTCAGAATTGGATCTTGGGTATTATTAGTTGTCACAATGGTCGTAAATATGTTTTCCATTTATATCTTTTAGATTCAAGATTGTGTCCTGACCAATGTTATGGAGCTTCGTAACCGTAACGGAAACTATCGGATATCCGAAATAAAAATATATTCGAAACCGTAACCGAATCCGATAAAACGTTTCGGATAATTTCGGACAGGGACAGAGTCTACATAAAGCACGTTATGACTGGTTGATGCTGACTG
>DWPT01007735.1:0-10617 GCA_018251895.1 Agathymus mariae mariae | reverse complement strand
TTTCAGTTTTAACCGGGTTAAAACTGAAAAAGTGATACGGTGAAACAAGTTTTTTAATAGCCAGTGTAAACTTTATAATAGCTTTCGGCAACATTCGATTGCCTTTGAGTTATTAATGTTTCAAGTATCGTCGTGTTGATATATAAACATACTGTACCTATTCACGTATCTTACTCACTTACAAATCAACAAAACATTATTGTTGTAATGTTTTGGATACATCATAAACCGTTGTAATACGCCATACATATAACTATATTGAAACCGCAAGCTATAACGTACAATTCAATCGGTCATTAGGCGCCTAAATAGGTTCAAGCACGTTGTACCCTCTAAATCTAAGAATATTGTTCGAGCGCGTGCCTCTGTCAGCCTACCGTGTATACATTGTTTCATTAAGGACTGATAGGGTATAAAATTAATACAGACGTTAGGTCTACTGCCTTTCTCTCTCTGACCCCTTACCTTGACTCGCCGCGCCCTGCGGCTTGCATACCATAGCACACGTCGTTGCGCTTGGTAAACACAGTATCCGAAACAGATGTACATATATATTCTGCTGTTGTAGACTGTCGACATTCTTTTTTTATTCGTAGCAACCGCTACCCATATTTTGTTTAGTAATGTCAAGAGATTTTATTGTGGTTTCCTATTATAATGCAAGGTTCTTGTGACACTTCATCTTTTCGTTTCAAGATGTATGTCGTTGCATTTATGAATACCTAGTACCCGCACACGACATAATTGTTACTCGTTTTGATTAGTCTTTCTGCGGGAATAGATTCATTTCCGGGGATAATAGGTACCTTGGATATTGACCCTATAATAATAGTTATAAATTTCGTTAGCTTATCAACCTAACCAGTGATTTATGCGTAATACTGTAACAGATAACTCATGTTATCTCGTTTTGGTATGTTATATCGATATAGAAGGGTGTCCCACATTCAAAATTTCCAAAAGTGTTTAATTTCTACCATCTTTCAGAGGGACGCTGCTAGATGGTCGTATCGATCGAATTAAAGATATACCAGTCCAAAACCTTCCAAATTCACCGGCTTCTCGCTTTGTTCTTCAGGTCGACATTACTTATGTTATTGTACTTACTTTTATTTTTTTTATTAACTTTACAATGACTGTTACACATCCGCTTCACAAGACTTAATTAAAATGGTTATTTTTCTACCATCTTTAAAGAAAAAATGTTAATGTTCATGCATACCTACATAATATCTAATTCTGGAAGCAATCTAACAGAATTGAAGTCCTGATTTAGTCGCTATATTTTTTTACTATTAAATCCCTTTGTTGCCAATTTTTATATGTTGCGTATTTATATATGTTGCGTATTTATGTATGTTGCGTAGATGATTGATTATTATTTAGTTGCTTAGTGATTTGAATGTCAGTATCCTGCCCGGGAGAGTTCGAATCCTCCGTGTCCCTCTAATTTTTCAAATTGTTTGCATGTAACTAATTAAGAATAACTTGCTTTGGTGAAAAACAACAGCGTTAGAATACGTGCATATTTGAGGGTTCTTCGTAATTCTCTCTAAAGTGTGTGAAGTCACTTATATGCACTCAGCCAACTTGACAGAGTATTGCCTTCTCCCCTCACACTATGAGAGGAGACCCGAGCGACAATGGTACAATTATAAATTATAATGAAGTTTTTACTTATAAGTGATTGAATTTTTGATAAGTATTTCGCTACTGTGTAGGTACCTATTGTAATTGTAGGTACCCTACCGTTCTTTTCTGTCGAAGGCGATAAGACCACCTATTGTATTTGTTATTATTTGTTTATTTGTTAGTTTTCTTCATTGAATGTTTCCATGTACAACCAATATTTTTTTATCTATCTATGTTTTTTTCGGAGATTCTTTATAAGTATATTTATCTAACAGAGACTAAATGAGGTCGAGATAAATGCAAATTCTATCGCGGCTTGTAATGATTAAAAATAATAAATCATTTTTTAATCAAAGTTCATTAGTGAAGTTATTTGTATTTCGCGATGGCGGCGGGTCACGGTGGTAAGATTTATTTATTTATTTAATAGATTTGATTTAGTTTCAATATGGCCGGCTATCGTCGGAAATGCGCCTGTCAACTATACGCAATTTATATCGATTGCCGAGTGTTCATTATTGTGCTGTTTATGTAATAAACTCGTTGCGCTGCACGGGACTGTATAGTCTAGATATTTATCTACTGGGTTTGAGACTTCTTGCTATTTCGATTTTGAACATATGTATGATACAATTATTTACTCTTTTTCGTACGACTTGAAATAAGATATATGCACTATATGTTTTAACGCCTCCAGCCAATCTACCAGTTAACCAAACGTGGCGTTGAGCATTTGGTAACAAACAACTTAATTGTAGTTATAGATACAACAGAAATATATCACCTCGAAAACATAGATATCGTAAAAACGGTTGCTTTCTTACGCAATTATCTAAAATATAGTCTTCTCTAAATGATTATCTTGTAAGTATCGAGCGGCTAAATGATAAATCTCCTAATGTATTTCATAACATAATTTATAATTGTAAAGTTTAACGTATTCTAAAATAAATCAATAATGATTTATGAAGTCACAATTGCTCGCTGAAATCTTCGAATATTGACATTCCACGTCGATTGAACGTAAAAATGTACCACTTAATCACTAGATACTGATCAATTTAAATGTAAGGCTCTCTTTTTCACCAGCTCATTTGTCACCGATATCACTATTACTTATTTAACTACCATTATCAGTATCACCCACTGTTTAGGCATCAAACCTTCGCTGACCTTCTGCTTTTTTTAGACAAGCAAATGAAGTCCTCCTGGTGTCGAGTCGAGTCTGCAACGGGCCTGCATAGTGTTGAAACCTAGATTTTATGTTTGTGAAGTAGCCAAATTGTAAAATATTATCAGCCTGAATTATAGTTTTATCCTATTAATAATACTAGCTTAAAATAACTGCTACTTCGCATTACTACTATGGTCATACTTATGGATTGTAATATCAAACAAAACTACATACAAATTTGTCACGGGTTTCAGATTCAGGTGGCCTATGACTGTTGCCACCGCTGAGACTGACACGGAGATTTAAAATTGATCGCCTAAAGTGTAAACGACACTAGGCGCTACGCCCATTTATATATTAAATATTGCTTCATAGTAGAATTGATAAAACTCTACAAAGATTTAATAATTCAGAAAACTAATAAAATTAATTGTACATCACGTATCAATGTTAATGTTAGTCTTTGTACTAAATCCGTCAGCCACACAAGTGTTTGAGAAGTGGCGATTGGTAGACTTAAGACTTTACATACGTTTGAAAATATTATAGAGAACTCTTCGCTATTACAGATCTCTCAATTTTCCTTCGCCGAAAAAAAAATGGCGATGCGTGCAGTATTCTATTCGGTTTCAAAGCGCTGGGTTAAGTATAATTTTTACCAACTGTACATTCTGGACATCCATTCGACGCTTAGGGACCGTCTATATCAGTCACACATAAATTACACACATACGCCATGCAGAGGCGCAAATCATTTCTGTAGCGCTCCCACGTGTATACATCGAATAGCAAGTACAGTACTTCTAGAGGTTACGTATACCGCATTAAACTAATGCTTCCCATTAAAATCATTTATGCTGGCAATTAATACGCGCTGGATGTTTTAAAACAATTTGGAGTGTGTCCTCGGGCGATCGGCGCGCCCGGAGCGAAGCAAATGGGCTCGAGCACGCTAACCAACTCGTACCAAGCGAATTATTGTCTATTTGTACGAATAATTATCGCGAAATGCGAACTACTTAAGTAAAACGAAGCGTGTGCACACGCTGTGTGAAGTGGAAAGGAATATTTTATAGGAATAAAGGTGAATTTGATTAGTTCTACAAAAGTACTTGCTATATTATTTATACTGTTTCTGTTATAACCGCTGCAAACTAAGGAGAACCTAAAAACCTTGATGTAGCATTATTTTTGTTACTTTGGTACATTTTAATATTCGATACAGGAATGAAATATTTTCAATGGTCAATGGTGTTAGTAAATCCACTAAGACGTACAATGAATATCAAATTCAAACATTAAACGGAATAATTTTATTTCATAAAAAAATGTGTTGATTATATTATATATATATATTATAGATGGGTAACGCGTTGATGTCTTGTGTACGAACTAAACGCCCCGTATTTATTGAAACGATTCTGTTCGAAAACCATTGCTCGGTTTATACCGAGAATTTATTTGCTTAATTAGTTTAATGGTACTATGTATTACAACCATAAAGAGATAACGAGATTATAAGGCTGATGTGTACGGGTCTCCTAAACCAGTTCTATGCAAATCCTATCTCAGCAGAAAGAGGGCATCCATTGAAGAATTCAACGCATAATTTCCCATTGAACTGCTACCTTAATCGAGGTAAATGATAAAATTACCTTAATCAAGGCTTTCTTTCCTAGCTGTTAAGGCAAGTTCTTAAATGGAACGATGTTTTATGATATTGGCTTCTACCATGGAGTAATTGGTATGGGAACTGAAGCTAGTAAAGCTTTAACAACTCAACTATCGCAAGCGTATGTGCACTTCTTGATTTGAATTGATATTAGTGACATTTTTTTTATTTATACAATTTTTATATTCGTATACTTGCTGTCTTCATTATGAACTCACTCTGAATACAAAAAGTGAAGTAGGTATCGCAACCGATACTAGGATTTTATTGATGAAGAATTCTATCATTATGTTGCTGTGATCGAATCATATTTAAGTAACGCTTAAGGCTCTGAACAAACGTTAACACTTTTTGGTTTGCTTGCAGCCCAATGGTACTTTTGAGACACAAGTGAGCTTTGTGTGCGATATCGGTTGACATACAATTTGTAATTGATGCTAGTGTCGTACCATAAAAACTGATCAAGGTCTAACAGTGAACATTTTGTTTAATCAGCAATCGTAGTACATCAACTGGAAGTCCCAAGAAACACATTGACAACGTCTACCTATGCATTGGTCAATTTAATACAATTTAGTTAATAATTACAAATTAATTACTAATGTATTTACTAATTATTAACAGTTGCTTAGCAAAAAAGCATAGTGTTCACGTATGCAGGACGCCTATTCAGCTTTATTCAATATTACGTGTAATTATTAACTACGTAGACTAAATTAATTAGTTATTTGTTAGTTAAATGCCATATAAGTCAAATAGCATAAATACAATTAATTAACAAATCGGAGAAGTAAGTTAATGGGATTATTAAAAATATGGTAGCTAGCCACTAAAATTTCATTGCAATTTAAAGTAAAAAGTAAAGTTTGTTATTTATATGGTACCTAAATCTACGGTTTTAACTGTAATAAAAAGACATGTGCTTATAATTCTTGAACGAAACTAAAACTGAAATCTATTTTTACTCACATTTAAGATAAATGTTACACCTACAAATTTGCATACGACAAGTTCTAAACAGAAAGGAAAAATCAAAATCACGTGAATATTCACAACTCATCGTCAGCTTTAATAACGTTCTATCTTTGTAACCGGGACGCGTGTCTAACGTCGCATAATAACAGTCCGTGCCTCTCAGCGGTCGTCACGCGACTAATCAATTGGCGCGCACCATGATGTCTTCATCAGCCGCCCGGGGGCGTTACGCCCTGCGCTTGCGCACCTAGTCTCGCGAACCTTGCGTTTGTCTCGCGAATATGCTGCATTTATGGTGACGTTGAACTTTGTACCCGCATACTTTTATTTTTTATATCGAATTTAATACATGGCTTAGTAAACTTTGACACCATAGCATGCAGAAAGTGATAATGTGGGTCTTGCTAGAACTAATTGTAAAGCTTAAAGAAGACTTTAACAGACTCAACCAATCTCGAATATTTCTGTTTCTTCTTAGCTCCACTAAAGTTGGTCACAAATGCGTAGCTACGTCTAAAAATACTTAATTTTAAGTTGCTTGTTAACGACAGTCTGATTATAAATTTCTGTAATAATAAATAACTACAGTATATATTATCGCTCAGAATACCCTTAAAGAAACTAGGTCAGCTATAATTAGCACCATGTAATGCAGATATGAAACAATGACAGACTATGACTAATGAACGATTGGCGCAACCTAGACATTGTACGGATAGGCTACATATTCCTCAATGCCAGCCTCTGACTTTGTAAAAGCTTTCGATTTGAGTTAACCCTTTTATTCCGTACTTTTTTGGCTTTATAGGTCGAGCTCTGGTTTAGCAGGTTTATAAATAGCGAGAACTTAGCGTATAATTGTAATTTCAAACTAAAGAAGTCGTATTTCAATGTTGATAATAATAATAATACTCTTTATAAGTCATAGTAAGAAATTTACGATAATTGATAGTAAGTATAGCAAGTTATAAAAAAAACTATAAAGTGCGATTTCGTCTGAATAACCTAGGAGTGAGGATGAATTATAAAAATGCTTATGGGAAATTGAAATGAATTAATTGACTTAATAACAAATTGTCATAAAATGAAACATTTAAATATGTGGTAAACAGGTGACTTGTTGATAGCAATAAATTGCCATAAAATAGAATTGTAAAGGATAAAAAAAAATTAAAAAGTTACCCATAAGTGTCAACAACACTATATATTTATGTCGAGAATCTTTTGCCTTTTATTCTTGCCAATTTGAAAGTTTCACGCGTTAAGAATCGTATTCATTTCAATTTAGCCCTCGAGAATAGAAACCATGACCCACAAATGGTATCACAAGAGTAACTTATAATACGCCCATGATTCTTTTTTCTCAATGGCCTGATGATAGCGTACTGATCACTTAACAAAAAGTGGACAATATCATTTTTTGCTATTAACATTGAATGAAAAATAAAATAATAAAAAAAGTTCAAGCTTTAAAAGTTTTGGACAAATGAGAGTTTTAAATGTAATACGGTTACATGAGCTACGTTCACACGCGCATCAATTCATTACAGCATACAGACAACAAAACGCAAAAATAATAGCGCGCTATATTTGCCATAGTAGGATTCCGTGGAACGCTTAGGAGGGTAAACGCGCTCGGGATTTATTTAGCCAATTGAAAGGCCACTTAAAGGAATCACTGCGCGGAGAGGCAACAAATCCAACAAATTGAACAGGATCGGCAATTACCGAAGACAATGCGTGCGTGAGACCGGGACGGGGCGCACGCAGCCCGCGAATTAGACTCGTTATCTGGGGCTCGGGTAATTAGGGGAGCGTTCCCACGCGCCGACCCCCGACAGGTGGATTCCTACCTTATTATTTCTAACGGAGCCCGCCATACGGTCAATGACTTGGCGAATCGTTCCTTTAACCCTTCTCACTGTTTATCTGGGTGATTGGATCTTTATTCAAATTAAGGAATGATACAATGTAATGTTCTCTTGACTACGAATTTTTCACGTAAATCGTTATCGAATATTTTTAAAATTACCTTTGAACAAAATGTGGCTTGAAAGAAGATGTAATGAAAAGTATTGAAGCAGAAATGATTTTCCGGTTTAAAACAGCGTTCACTCTTAAACATTTGTCCACATATCCAATGGGGGCAAAGCAAAGCAACGATAGAAATAATGAGACAAAAGTGAGTGGTAGTATTTGAGGCAATACCAAATTAGGACCAAATTGCCAACGTCATAAAAAATACCATTTAATTTGATGATGGACAGTTACCGTAAAGGCTACATGGGACAATTGATGACATTAGACGAAACGAAAGAAGTGTTTGTGCCTGCTACTGGTATTGAGGGATAAACTTTGCCTATAACAGTTAATTAATTTATTTAGTTTGTTAATTTGTTTATTAATTTTTAAGATTGTGTAATAAAGTATCATTTTTGTATCGTACTTTAGTATAAATCATTAATACGAGATAATTTCATCAATACTTCCTGATCGCTGACATTATGAAGTGTTACTTTGTGAAAATCCAATTTATGGCTTCTTAACTTTAACAATTGTTAAGCCAACTTACCTCGATAATGCTCCGTTTCGAGACAAAACCTGCGTTGATGTTGATGTGTCGGTCTCTTTGTACTTTTATTTATTATAAGTGCGTGGTTCCTTGGTTATAGGCAGGTTCTATGTCTACAGGCATATAACATAATACATTATGGTCACCGATTATTACAAAGTAATGGATTACTTAGTTAAAATACTTTGTGAGTATCTAAGAAAAATAAGTTACAAGACCGAGGAAACTCTAGCTTTCTTGAAAGTGTGGCACCTACACGTAAGCCTCGTAAGTACTGAGATGGAACAACTTAATGAAAATTGTAGTTGACACTAAGAATCAGAAGTTTGAAACAAAGTTGTTTTGCAGTTTTGCACTTGTCTGTGATATTTTCGACATCACTCGCAACCTGATTGTTAAAAAAGCCCAAATGAGTGGGTAGTTAATTAAATATCCCTTTACGAAGCGCTCTTATTGCGTGACATTCTGAATCATACACTATCACGCAAACTCTTAGATGTCCGTGAGCAGCTTAGACAACTCGCCATGAGTAGACCAGCCAACTTGTAGGCTATTAACATAAAAATGTAAAAAATTCTTTAGTGGAGATTCGATGTTTAACGTCAAAAGGGCTTCCATTTATTTTCTAAATCCTTGCTTGTGAATAGTACATTCACGTATGTACATTGGAGACATGTCCGGTACATGTAAGTAATAAGCTTCGAGCTATTAAATTAAAAATGTCAATCATTTAAAAACACTTTATTACCATGAAAGTAGTAACTTTGAAGCATTCTAACAGTAAGATTAATATTTACTAACTAGTTCACAGCCAATGTTAAATACAGTGACCCTAAATAAATCGCATTCAACTGAAGTTTTACATAAGGCGTATACATAAAATGAAACAAGAATTGATTTGAATACTAACACAAAATCTAAATCAGCGCGGGCGCGTAAACGCAGCTGGCAGTGTTAATTTCAATTGAGAGCATCGAGAAATAAATCGATACGTGTGGATCGAAATCGATTCAAAAGTAAGCGGCACGTTTTTAATAAGGCATCTATTACATTGACGAACGTGTGAATGAGTTTTATTACCTTATCCGCTCGGTGGCGAGCTCTCAAGCATTGGCAAGTACCTAAATGATTTACTGGAGCCAAGCTCAGGTAACGGACTGTCAGCGAAGAAAATATACCGACGAATTAAATCGTTAATCTATATCGAACCATTAGCTACACTTATCGACGGCGTGACAAGCTAAAAGCAAGACCAGAACAACACAACAGCCGTTTCACCCGGTAATGTTTCAACGAAATATTTATCAAGTATTCAGTGCTAAACGCTTTAATTTGTTAGATAAGTCACAGTCATATCGGACCAATTTACGAAATTAGCATGCGATTCGCGCGTGGTCAATAAATAAAAGTAGAGATTTCCTAATTACACGGGTATATTCCGTTTAAGTTCGCCTACACGCACACTGGGCCCATTCATTGCGTATAAGGAGCTCGCGACATGTCGCAGCGAGTGCGGCGACGCGCGACATAGGCCAGCGTCGCATTCGGCTACTGTGTGTGCCTTGATAAACGACACTCTAAATTTGGGCGGCTTAATATTCGCTCCAGTTTCAATGCAGCCCACTCATAAGCGCGTAGCGGACCACATTTTACAATTTTGTTCGGCATTGATATAGGTATAACTATGTTTACAAAAGTGTATTTACAAGAT
Organism: Agathymus mariae mariae; assembly: GCA_018251895.1. Taxonomy (NCBI): domain Eukaryota; kingdom Metazoa; phylum Arthropoda; class Insecta; order Lepidoptera; family Hesperiidae; genus Agathymus; species Agathymus mariae. Next base: position 881 of record DWPT01007735.1, on the reverse strand, counting down.
GATTAAATGATTCTCAATTTGAGATGTGTGTTTGATTGACTCATACGCGTGTCAATAGCATCCATGCAGTTAGATATGTTTTTATTTTTTTTCAATTATTTACCACAGAGATAAATATGGGCGCTTGTTCAAAAATCTTTGACTTGGCTATCAACATTTAACAACCAACTGCAGAACACGAATCTCTCCTTGCATCTTTCAAAATCCATTAAAACGCAGAAAATTATCCCTAATATAAAGTTGTGAGATACGCAATACGATTCTTCGAAGGCAGAACACCCAAACCCATATTGATGAGAGCGGGCTGATTTCCAGAAATAAATAGCGCAGTATTTATAAAGTTAAAGCGCCGGGAGATCCGGCCCGCTGATTGGCGTACTCTTGTATCACTTGTAAAATACTTTATTGGCTTCATAATACGCCTGCTTTAAAATGGTTAGTGGTCAACTTCCTTCTCAAATTAATTAAAAATGTTTTAATGCGATTGGTTGCCCGACGCCGCGAGTAGTATGCGGAGTCCTCCCTTTTTCGTACATTACCTTGGGAGTCACAAATGTCTATGTAAGGTGGTGACTACTTGCTACTGAGTAGTCAGTGTGCTGAAACGAGCATAATCGATAAATATCGATCTTGACAGATCCATTGTCTTTAATTGGCCTCGGGATAACCGCAGTTGCTAATTCAGGCTGAAGCAAGCTCCAAACGAGGCGCACTACCTCAAGACTTCGCAACTCAGGTCGTACTAGCAAACACTACTCTTCAGTGTTGTGAAATTTTTAATGGATAATATTTCCGTTGACTCAGTAAATTTAATTTTTTAATAAAAAAATTTTTCATTAAAAAGTTGAATTAAATTTTCAGTGGAAACATATTCCATTGGA
>DWPT01007734.1:0-10618 GCA_018251895.1 Agathymus mariae mariae | reverse complement strand
TCAGGTGGCTCGTCTGCGCGTTTGTCGGTTATTTGTAATATAAAAAAAAACACTTAGAAAATTTTCACTCGGTCTATAATATTAGTATTGTACATTTGTTAGTGATCTTATTACCGTGCTATAATTTGACGACGTTACTCCAACGGAAGATGGCTCATGTCTGCTACAATAATATAATGTAAGAGAGGGAAGGGTATAGAAGGATCCGTAAAAGGTATTTAATTTAAGAAATGAAACAAAAATCAGTAGCTAGTGTCTACACATTTACTAACGTTTAACATGATCAGTAAATTGAAACACTTAAATCTAATACTGTATAAGGTGACGTCGCAGGAGCATGTCATCATGTTACGGCGGGGTCGCTAACCAATAAAAGCTGTAAAATAAGATTTTCAATTTAAAAACACACTAGTGTATTGTAGGCACTAGGCCCAACATCATTCGGCTTGAACAATATATGCCTAGCCTATATCCATCCGAAATGAATGTACCATTCAAATATTAAAATCATTTTTTGAAATAGGTGTCGCGGTTTAAAATATTGATCTCCGCATATAAACAAACTCACAAAACTCGCAATCTCTCTTCATAATATTAGTATGGATATAGATTTATTGATATGAGGTAGTAGTGAATCATCAGATCTGTCTCGACTGTTCTGCTAAAATACGTTTTATAATTATCTGTTGCTAGAGGCGTTAGGATCACGTTGGGATTAGTTTGGCTGCGTCATGAATCAAATATTGATATTTTTGAAACACGACGACTTCTTGAAAACACGATAATATTTATAATTAGTAAATTCCAAGATATTTATAATAAAATTTTAATTATACTACCTTTCAAACAAGCATTTGAATGAAACTTTCGAAGCTCAATTTATATTCCTCGTAATGATCCACAACGTTAAGTCACTTCGGTGGAACTGTTAGTGGCAAAACTTCATTAGCGATTTTGTGCTTCAGAGGTCATGTTAAGACGTCGGACGCGATCGTCAGCATAGTAGTTATAATGCCTTTGACACCTCACCTTCTAACTGAATTTTTAGGCTTTTTCATTAATCTTTCTTTAGGCGACTGACGGATTGCGTTCGTGCAAAATTCAAAGTTTTTCTATAGTAGTTCCAAAGTTCTCAAAATATTGGCGAATATCATAGATACTACTACTTTTGTGCAATATATATAATGCTAGGATAACACACCTGTTCCCGTTACGTTGGCGATCAGCGAGGCGAGGTCCGCCAACGCTCCTATCGTGTCCAGCTTGTGTTCGATGTGTGTCAGTGCCAAGTTTGCTAATAACGATGTCCCGTTGCCGCTGCATTGTACACACAAGGTCACATTAACCGCACGAGTTCAAAACCTGTGGCGACCCTACATTTGTACATTAATGTAAATACAAAAACCTATTTTTGTTACCATGTCATTTATAAATAACACCACTGTCATTCATTTTTCTGACGCCTTTGTAAATTTTCGCTATTAAAAATTGGAATCTATGGCTTGCACTCTTACTTTGAAGCTAACTCTTATAAATTTAATTAAGTACTTCAACCAACTTTTGTTTCATTGTCGAGGCTGTTGAAGCAAGCGGATAAAGCGTTTCCTACCATTTGTTTACCCGTTCAACGGACTCGTGAGGGCTTAGTGAGAATTCGCATTTTCACGCTCAATACCTCTATATATTACTTTTAAAGAGAGAGTCGAGAATGAGAAGTTGTTATTAAATTTTATACGGGATCGAAAGCCCGTCGATTGAAAGTCGATAACTCCAAAGTTGCATTAGACTCAAGGTCTAATGAAAATTTTACTAATCTAACTGTACTCAGTAATGGTCAATAACGTGAAGAAAACTTCTGCCAGTGGTCAATATCGGAGATTTCATATTTTTTCATAAAAACAAGATGCCAGGGATAATTATTTTGTGTTAGGTATAGCGTATTTATGATTATTATTTAGTATATACAACTTTTTTTTCTTTTAACATAAGATAAATTAATGTTAGACAACAATCCGACCTGATGGTAAGTGGTGACGAAGTCTAAGATGTTAAACGCACGAACTTAATAGCATATTCACTCTCCTCGTGAAGATTGCCCACATCGTAGACGCGGGCTAGATATTCCAGTTCTTTACAGTGGGGATAATGAATGAAGACGCAAACCGTGCCGTCCATGCAGGTGGTATATTCACTACGAAAGGGTGGATACCTGCCGTTCATCAAGTTATTCAATGGAGGAACGGTGATGGGGGAATAATTTTGAACAATTCCTGTGCACACTCCAAAATGTACCCTATAGAAGACCGAGGCTGGCAACCCTGCGCCCGTGCTCAAGGCTTTGCACGCCTCTCCATCGAGTCCAACGCAGATAGATGACATTTGGTAGGTAGTTGAGTTGTAGCACTAACATAGCATAATATGCTATGTTTACACTATGTCAGCTATAAGTAGATCAAACTTACTTTTAGATAAGTTCTATTAAGAGCTAAATTGCTTACCAAAACACGCGGGAACACTCCATAATGTAATTTATGGCCTTTTTGTAACGGTGATACTTACACGTCAAAGAAATCGTTGATAAGGCCGAAACCTAGCGGCCCTCCTTCTCCCACGCCGCACCACTACGGACCAAACGTTGCCATGAGAATAGCAAGAGTCAAAAATAAATAAATGAAGGTTCACACACTCATTGTACTGTAGCCCCTTAGCTCTAGATGAAATAGATAGTAAGCTATGAGCTAGCACTTCGTCCAACCTAATCTAACTGACGCCACTCTGACCTGACCCCTCTGTAGCTCCCAAAATTCCCACATTAGGTATGTTTATGAATGAATCTAACTTACTAGTAACAAAATAAGTGGTATCATGTACGCGGAGACCGTTGTTACCGCACGACACGACATTTTGTTTGCGATTCTGTTACTGAATGCGATTGACGTGGATCTGGGCTACCTTATATACGCGACAAAATAAAGATGTATTTCTACTATTGATTTACTAATAAACAATAGAAAATAACAAAGCAATATGTATGTATGCCTTTGAAATGTTAATTTTTTTATCATAATGGAAAAAATAGAGCGCCCGGTATCGCTTTGAATTAAAAAAGTATCCGTACTGTTACAATCAATACTCAGTTCGCAGGCGTTGGGCCCATTTAATTAACTTTATAATGAAGTTTTAAGTATTAAACTATTTTGTATTTTGCGTAATTTGCACATATTAAAATTATTATTATAAAATTAAACAATTATCAGAAGGCCAAGGACAACATACGTTATAATTAAATTGTAAAAGTATACTCTCAACTCCTTATGTTATGAATAAGCGGTTATTAATACCAACATATGTTTCTCAGTATTGTCTTGAGAAATAAATTTGTATAACAATTAACACGTTAAGTCATAAGTACTCGGAGAAAATTGAAATGACAATATTATATTCATTGTAAGATTGAAGACATTGAGTGATATTTAAATAACCAATTAGCTGTAGCTGTAATAGTAAGTAGTATAGTAATATATATATATATATATTTAAAATTAATAAATTCGTCGCAATCAGCTATTGTTTTTTTTATTCTTAAATAATAAATGTATTATTTTCATGGCTAAATTATGAAACTTTATTTAATTTTACACAGTTATAAATATGGGGCATTAATTATGCGTTGGTGAATACGGATCTATGGATCTAGAAAGGGTCTTCCACATATTCTTTACAAAGATAATAAGTTAACATTTAAAACAGGTGGACTAATTATATCAGATATTGGTATAAATATAAGTTGAGTAAAGCAAAATAAAGAAATTTGATCTCCCAAGATGGCTAGACCATTTTATTGCGTATGTTAAGTTTTGGTACGTTCGCATAGCAAAAAAAAACTTTTTGCTATAAGCTATAATCAAAGTTAGTGTGAATGGGTATTGTGAGAATTGGTTAGATCGGTGGTGACAACATAGTGTCTTCAGATATAACTGTGTCGTATCGTACTCGTAGGTCGTGAAATTGGTCCACCGTGAATTTCCCGCGTTATCTAAATCCGCATGGCGGAGAGTGTAGGGATGGGGTGTGTGGATCCAGCGAGGAGGGGTGAGAGGGAACGGCCATCCTTCCCTTCAGTCATTTCAGACTGTAACCAGTAGTTGCGCGGCCGTCGCAGTCCACGGTTGTGTATTCGTGAGTGCAATCGCTGACCTTCGGGCTTCGTACCGGTGAGTTTTTATCAAAAACTTAAATAAATCCGTGTTAATTATATATATTTAGGTAAAAAAGGTTTCCCTACCGAAATGATAACGTACGTTTTATTCATAGAAACCTTTAATTTTGACTTAAAAGCATACTACGTGTGTTTCCGATGGAAATTTGTTTTCGTTAGACACGTATTTCATTATGGACATGTATGATTTCGATTTTAGAAGAGTTTTAACCTCGTTGTTCCTCAACAAAATCCGTTTGTTTATTTATATTTTGAGTGGCATACAATAAACAAAAACATTTGACTTAGTTACTTTTTATGATCAGTTTATTGAACTGTGAATAATTTTTTATACTTTTCTGACTTATTTGAATCAACCATATCAAATTGATTTTACATCGATTATTTTTTATCAACGTATCGTTTAACTATACTCATATTATGATTTCGTAGTACAAAAGATTGATATAGGATTATAATGTTAAGACTTAGACAATCAACGGGTATAAAGCTTAATTTTTCACCGGCAACACGTTGATAACGATGTCAGGAATGCCCCAAGGTGTGACAATCACTTATAATTATGTGGTCCATACAATAGACCAATCTGCTTTTTGTTGATTAATAAAATAGTTCATAAATATTATATTTATTGAAACTAGTGTTCGACTAGTGATCAAAGGTCGACCATAATTGCAATTTCGTTTTTACTGATAGGTATCATTATAGTTCGTTAATAGCTGCTAAAAATAATCGACAAACAGAGGAGTTAAAGGTACCAAAATGTTTTTTCGTTGCCTATTTACATAATTATGTATAGATATTTGGGTACCGCACGTTGATGTAAAAAATATTTGAGACAAAATATTTATTTATAATGTTTATTAATATAACTGTTTAATCCAGCTCAAATTTTTGCTCTGAAAAAATCTTTAATCCATTGTCCAAATGTAACAAACTACTATCATAATACCGTTAAATTAAAATATTGTAATCTTTAAACCTGTTAATATTACGAAGCTATATCTCTAGCTTTAAGTTAGTATTTCTAGGTACAAAACTAGACTATAGGTTGTAAAGTGTATGGAGGCGGTTATCAGCTATTCTATCGTAACTTCTTGGTATTAATTTTCTTTAAATTTTAATAAGCTTTTATGTAACTATGTTATATTGTCAGGTTCGGCCGACTCCTTTCGGATTTATTCTCTCTCAAAATCTTCCGCAAGGAGAGTAAGCCGTTATAAGGCATTTTTTATGCCTTCAGAGACTAAATGAGAATGTTGATACGGATACCAATTTAGATATTCAATTTTACAGCTTTTTGTTCGTCTTTTACCAAAAATGTATTAGTAAATAATTAAAATAATTAATACATTAATATAAAGCGTTTAGTACATTATATGTTATCATATAAAATCGTTGCTCCCACGTTACGGAGAGTTTCTGTTGAAGAAAATAACTTTTACGTACATAAAATAATTTGGCATATTATAAGTAACTTCAAACGATATTGTCGCCGTCGGATCGTTAAGTTTTTCTTTATTGAAAAGGAAACAATTCAACGCCAACCAACTAGCGGGCGATTACGCTAAATGTTGATAATAACAAGGCAACAACAAACGAGGCATTTATTATATTCTATGTCGATTTCTTTTAAGTAATGTATATTGAATAAGTTAAAAAAGTAGTATTGCTAGAAGTAAAATTACAGTAGAAGTAGATATGGTCGCTATAAGCTTTTAAGAAATAAAATAAAAAAAAGACGAAAATAAATCCGTTTAACATAACATACATATTTTTACCACAGGAATCAAAGACAAAATACACACATACAGAACAATAATTGTATGATGCAAATTCCGAAGCAATTTAATAATAATAACAAAGAGAGAAAAGGAAAGTTAGAGAAGCAGTATCACGTTGTAAATAGGCTTTTAAATATTGTTGCAACATTGTAGCCTTTATGGAAGGAGTTCCCCACCTAATACTGGCGGTTGAATCTTATATGATAAAATAACTGTAGTGTCGAGAGATTTGAAGCAGAAGATTAGAGAGAAGAGAACATCAACAAAAAAAATTCTTTTTTACTCAATTTGTGATCTCTTCTTAACAATATATTAAGCTTATTACGTTAGATAAGGTATTGAAACAAAGTAATTTATCTAAACATTTATGAAAATATTTGTTAACCTCTATCAGCAATTGTCTATGGAATTCTGGGTGAGACTAAGGACCGTTAAAAGAAGATAAAAAAATATTATATAGCTTACCGTCTGCACAATCACGTGTTCTCACTACATACCAACTTTCATGCCGATCAGTCAAGCCGTTTCTGAGTTATGACGGGGCATACAGAGAAGCTTAACATATTTAAATAATAGTATAGATTTAACTTTCATGTATTATCTATTGATTTCTAATGTTCTATTCATATCAGTATTTATTCATAGCCTACTCGGTTGGTAAAAAAAATTCGGCTGTCGTTATACGAGCATCTCGTGAGGTAGGATTAATCTCATGAAAGTGTATGTAATAGCAACGAGGACGTCTAAAAGAATAGAAAAATACACCTAACTGATCATGGATGACAGTGTGTTAGCGAGGAAATGAGTCATTGTTGTGTTAATGGATGATAGGATTGAATCGAAGAACAAGTCTTTAAACGATGGGATGAAGGCAAGAGAACGATAATGATAGCCGGATAAGATGCGTGATTCATTCAAATCACGCGTGCGACATTGTGTTCCCCCCCATTTTTTCGCAGACGTGTGCAATAATGTGATTTTCGGATCGATCGTCCATCCGCGCGGGACGTCTGCTGGGCTAAGTGTTCCTACTGTCACTTTGTAAGCTAATAAAATGTTGGTCGTGTATATTATAACAAGCCCAGAAAATATATTTTTTTTAATGTTATTTAGTCATTTATTGATTGAGCTCACCACTGACCAATAAAAATGTTATTTACATGATTAAATATTAAATGCTCAAAATTAGGAGTCTATACTAATATTAATTTTTTATTATTTAGTTTACGACCACGCCTCTGTTCATGGGAGATCTTCTGCCGCTAATAATGCCTGGGGAGCGGCCACTCTGTGATTGATTAAATTCTATATATTTTGTACATTATATGAAAGAACCTTTGATAAATAACAATGTTTAAGGCAGGCATGTTATGGAGCTGCGTAACCGTAACCGAAATTATCGGATATCCGAAATAAAATTATATTCGTAACCATAACCGAATCCGATAGAAAAGTTTCGAATAATTTCGGATAGTGGCTGAGTCTAAATGAAACACGTTATGACAGGTTTTCGCTATCTGAGCTGATATATTTGCCGCGTCGCTTCATTTTTAGAAGTTTTTATTCCTTGATAATATCAAATAATACCTAGAAAGATAGTCAAACTCTTACCTTGTAAATAAATTTTTGTTTTTACAAGTCCCCTTAATCCCTAATCGTAACCGAAATTATCCAAAACAATAGGATAATCCGAAATAATTTCATATTCTTAACCGTAACCGAAACCGGTAAAATATTATTCATATATCCGTATCTATATCCGGATCGGAAATTTCATTTCCATAACATCGCTAATTTAAAATTGAGCGTGCATTGTCATATAGTCGAAATTCGCCTAAAAGTCGTTGCAACATAAATGTAGGAAGTATGTCTGCAGGCTGGCAAAATGTCCTGAAGAAAACTGTTAGAATTTAAGGATCCAGGATTTTCTGTCGCGAAACCAGCAAGGTTTGGCATAAGGTAATGTCGTATAGGCAATGGGCATGTCGAAATTTGAAACATTTGGCAAGAAATACGAGAATGCTCCACGGTAAACTTATCTCAACCCGCTAGTGCCGTGAGCAAGAGTTGGCGGCGCTCAGCAAACGACCGAAACGTTTATTTCGTTCTATGGTTATTTGTTTTGTGTTCGCATTAGAAGTTCTGCATTGTTAACTAGAGTCATAATGAGGCTGCTATTAAGTTTGATTTGTCGCCTACAAGGTCAAAGATTAGGTCATAACCAACCACGCTGGTTTAATGTGAATTGGCGTTTTACAGTTCTTCGAGAATATTACAGATATCTTCTTAGACATAAATATTACATCATAATGTTTTTTTTTTTCATGTAGTTATGAGATAATTAAATAATCGCACATAAAATTTAAAAATCAGAGATGAGGGCCGGATTTAATTTAGTAATCTCGCGGGAGACGATAATTTCAATATATCGGCTATCACTGTAAATCATTCATCAGTGCTATAAAAAATAACACTCAAACTCAGTTTCCTTAGTTCAATAAGCAGGGCAGGGACTGTTTTCTGAGATGCAGGCTTTATACTATACTATTACACTAAGCTTCGTTGTAACGTATTTTATTTTATTTATTAAAGTCACTCAATTTATCCATCACTTGCAATTTCGGAGCTGTGTGTTATGATCAATGAGGATTGCAATAATGCATCACTTTCCATTTATACCACTAGTATTTTGATTTGAAATATGCTGACAATAAACTTAAGATCCGACTCCAGTGACTTCTAGCTCAGTGCTTGTTCATACAATTGCAATCCTGCGAGATCGGATAAAGACGTCTGTTCTGGAAATATCACTTATTTATATCTTGTTGATATTAATATAAATAAGCTCAATGACTCTGGAATTTCACAGATTAAAATCACTACGGGTTTTGCGCTAAGACCATTAAAATGGTAAATTACCCGTTCTAAATTGTAAATTTTAATTACCATTTAGGTAGTGTATTTAAGCAATTTATTATGATTACGTTAACCATTATACTGCATTATTTTATTAATCTGTGGTTTTGAACAGATCAATTTTGAAATGGAAGAGAGTTTAATGTAAATTGTTTATTAAAATTAATAGTACGAACTTCAAAAGCCTTATAAAGTGAGTATTAGGAGTCCTGTTTAATGGTAGCCGACGCTGCACTAGACTTAGGCGTAGGCGAAACTAAGACTTAATGAGGTCGTTAGATGAATTAATACGCTGCAATGCACGCTGATTATTCGTTTTTACTACAGTGGTTCATTAAATCAGCGGTTAAACTTTTAACCTCTGCGACTGATGATGATGATAGCGACCCTGTCTGCTAAACGAGGTGACCTGTTACAGTTCCAGGTAGGGTAGATATTTGAATAATAGACTGACCGCTTCAAAGTTCTGTTGATAACGAACATGGCGTTCAAAGGAAGGATCCTGGGTTCGATTCCAATAGCAAACATTTTTGTGATCGATATTGTTTGTTCTAAAGTCGCGGGTGTTCGTGATGTCTAAGTTTTGTGTGTTCATGCCACTCAACTCATCTCAAGCAACGGAATCCTATTGTGAATGTGTGAGCGTTTCTTTTTTATAAATAGAGGCGAAACTTATACTGAATTTTATATGTATTAACAAATTTTTATATATGGTAGTAGTTTACTGATGTTTACTTACGTAAAATTTTCTGTCTACTTCCACGGAAGGGCAAACTAGACTAGAAAAATAATTAAGTTTAACAAGAAGAATTAGTAAAATAAATACGTTGTATGCAATACATTAATGGTTATCCTTTACTTCCGTTTTAACAAAGCCACACAACTTAGGTACTGTGATTATTATTTGCAAGGCAGATAATCAACTAGACAAATTTTTATCTTTTACACGGCACTGCTTCCTGAGATGTGTTCTAATTACGTGGCACATTCAGAAAGTCTTGTGAAACGAAAACAACTGCTATGGTTAAATTTTCATTTCGTATACACAAATCTTTCCAGTCATCGTTCTTTACAATCTACATGAACGCTGCTAGCGTTTATCCCGGTAATAGGATTTGTATCTCCTTGAGCTGATTATTTTTGCAAAGAGTAAAAATAAGCAACGTGTTGCCAAATCAAGACTGTAAGGAGGGTGAAACAAAATTTTTCTTCGCTGTGTTAACCAGAAACTACCTCGTTTTGAACGTTGAGTGCGTGAACGGGTTCTTATGGTGATGCAATAGGCTTCAGAGTTCCGGTCTGACAGTCTGACAGGTTTCTAACAGTGAACACTTTCGTAAGTCGTTAAAGTGCAACCGTTTCTTTTTGCATTTCTTAAAGTTATCGACTGTGCTTAATTCTGTTATTCCCGTAGGAAATATTTATTTTAGTAGGGCCTCTATCTATATCCATTTAATGTCTATCGAACAATTTATCCGGTTTTAGGTGATATTTGTCATAGTAAAATATCATCGTGAGATAATGTCTTCGATGCAATTTCATTATTCAGTAAGATACGATATTACGATTCATACCGTAAAAAGATGTGGAGAGATTTAAAAATGAACATTCATATTTTTATAACTAATAATCGTTTTTCTTAAATAAGTTCCAACTGGCCAGTATTAAAATATATATTGTAAATACTATTTTTCGCGAA
>DWPT01007733.1:0-10618 GCA_018251895.1 Agathymus mariae mariae | reverse complement strand
ATATATATATATGTATATATTTGTGCTTATTTCAATTAATTTCAGGTCAATATTCTTTAGTAGAGCCTGATGGTTCCATTCGAACAGTTGATTACATGGCCGATTCGATTCACGGATTCAATGCCGTGGTCTCCAAAATTGGTCCCAGTGTTCATACGGTGCAGCCGAAAGTGGCGCCACCTATACAACAAGTAGTGCAAATCGTAGCGAAATCAGGCCCGAGACCTTTAGATTTGCCGAAGCATATATTTGTCGAACCGCTATATCCATCGCCTGCACCTTTCTGTGAGTAAATAGTTTTTTTGTTTTGTTTGCGTTAAGGTGATTAACCAAATTAAAATGTACGGTACTTGAATACCTATATTACTACTATATTGCTTAGCTTCGCTGCATTGAAGATCCACTGCAAGGCTTAAGCCTCTTCTCTTATGAAGGCCTAAACACTTCATGTTGTACTAAGGTGCTAAAGTGAGAAAGTCAACACAAATTTCGAAAATTCTTGCGCTCGCAAAGCTTGCGAAATGGTTTCAATCAATATAACCGATAATCATCTCAATGTTGGGTTCGAGTTTTCTCTCACAACAAGAGGGGTTAAGGTTAAACCCATAGATCTCCATCTTTGCCAAGGGTAGATTGGCTGACACTTTACTTCATACTTTAAAGGATTGGAGAATTCTTAGGTTTGCAGGTTTCCTCACTATGTCTATCTTCAGCGAATCACATCCTAATTTATTTGTAATACGCACTTACTTTTAGTAATTAGAGGTGCGTGCGGTATTCGAACTCCTGTATCATGTGCGGAAGCAGACGTTCAAACCACTAAACTACTACTCCGATATTTTTTAGCGTTATTTAACGAATACTTTCAGGAGTTTAACGTCTCTGAAGTACGCTTAAGCCCTGAAGTTTTTGTCGTTAACCCTCACCTTTCTACTACTAACCGCGGTGCTATTACTTCCTTTAGTCGATCACTATCTATCTATCTATCAAGCAGAGACAAAGTTATGAGCATTTCATGATATAACTGTTACGTTATTGCGAATAAAAAATTATTACAATTGATAAAACGTTCGTATACTCACACTTTTTAATTAGATTTTTATAAGAAATATTTTTTTTATAAGATAAATACAATACAAGATAATCAAGACAAAATACCAAACATTTATATGTCACGAAAATGTTTTCAGTCTAGCGTTGAATTCCAATAAGCTAACGTGATAATGATGAGAAATGAATGATAACAACAATGAGTGTTACTAATGTCGACGGGCGACGGTGACCACTTACCATCAGGTGGCTCGTCTGCTCGATAGTCGGCTATTAACATAAAGAAAAAGAAAAAAAAAATTAAGGGAGCGTATTAGAACTCTTGGATTCTCCTCGTAGACTTCCTAGATAGACAATTTTATTCATATTTTCTAAGTTGAAAGTAACATTTATCATGTAATTAATTTATTTTATCCGTGTTTCTTTTTTTTATTAATATATTCTATTATATTTTATGAGTCGCCCTGTGAAATCTACTACTTTGCAATCCAATTACATGGAATAGTTATTTGAATTAAATCTCATTCTATTCTTTTATCAAACGATAATCGATTGTTTTAACTTAGAATTTATTTCACAATAAAGAAATCAAACGCATGACGACGACGTACTTGATTGTATCTAATCAGCGGTGGATAAGGTAACGCTATTGTTTCTCAGGTTTTCAATTGTTTGTCGCTTTGAAGGCTTCCATTTTGTTTGCAGTATTCTCCAAGATCGAGGAGCCAGGTTTCCCCGAATACGACTTTGAGCTGGATGGTGCTTTGAACGACTTTTATTAAAATACGTTAATTTATACTTATGTACTTGTAACTAGAATTAAATAAGAATTAGTTTGCACTTATAAAAATCATGATTGATAAGATCTTAGCAATAAGTAATATTTTTTAGATAGATAAGTATTAATTAGATATATTTTGTTCGATGAAACAACTCATAATTGATCAAATGTACTATTGCAAGGTCTTTCCCAAATAAAAATATAAATGGTCGAGTCCGAGCATGCCTTCTATCTTATACGTAATATGTATGTTGAAAAATTACGTAATACCCCAGAATAAAACCAAAACATTTGGATCATTTTATTAACATAGACTGCAAACACATTACCGATGCGTTGCAGATCTAAAACAGCGAGACTAACAGAAAAACGTTTTCAATATTTAATGATTTATCTTGAACGAGTATCAGCGGGATGGAACAAGGATGATCGACATCCTACAGGAGGAACCGAACGCCATTGGCTCGTTGACAACGAACAAGGGAGATTGGCTAGGAGTGTGTGCATTAGTGGCTTGGAGTCCGCGGGAGTTGCAGGGAAATGGAATCCAATATTCAAATCAGTAGGCTATCAATGACAAATATATTATATCCTAATTGTGTACTAATGTATATATTATACCAATGAAAATTTTTCACACTCGGATTTATTTTACAGGACATTCACCCATACCGACTGGTTTTCAGTGTGGATCTTTTCCTTGATTTTACTTACATCTCAAGTGCTTAAATTCCAATTTACCACATTTAAGAGTTAAATATAGGTCGTATTCGGAGCATATGTGACAAATATTAATTAATTATAAGTCATTGTATTAATTGTTTTACTTATCCTATATTAATATACTGTTATTTATTTATGTTATTTAAGTGAATATTATTATCATTAATGATAAAAAAGCAATGCAAATCTATTTAATGATTATGAGTATTTGATATGGATAATATACATATCATTACCCTTAAATTTCATGACGTACGTGTAAATATATTCTTGTAAGTGTATTATTAATGCTCAGAAAAGTAATATTTTGACACTCAGCTACAATTCTAGCTCAGTTAAAACAACCGTTATTATATTTTAATACTAAGTAAGCTAAACTTTATTTAACTTGTGTACTTACCAAATATTTCATTTATAATCCTTATTAGCCTGCAACTGTATTTATATGAAAACTGTTTTTATTTTAATATTATATGGCTTTGAAATAAATCACTAAAATCAATTTAATTTCTTAAGATGTATATGGTAAAGACAATGTTTTTGACAAGATTTGTGTTCGATACTAGTATAAAAATTAATTTGTAATTGCTGTATTTTGTACAGCCTGCCACATTATATAATATATTAATTATTTTAACTTATGAATGAATTCGCTATTTAGTGAGGCCACTTACCTATACATATAATTTAATTTTAACTTTTTCATTTCGCTTTTTATTCATGAAAGATATATGGTATGTTATCAAGCGCCTTTATTAACGCAATAGACCCCAAAACAATAGTTGTTAGAACTTTTGTCTGTTTATCTGTGCGTTAATGCGCGCTAAATTCAGAAACGGTTTCACCGATTCCGTTATGGTGTACACTAATGTATTGCCGTAAGTATCATTAAATATTTAAAGTTCGTTTCATTTCAAACCATCCATAAATAAAAAAGTTATAAATTAATCTAAAACAATGAAGGTGCTATTTCTAAGCGTAAGGTGTAGTTTACCTGAAGCGAAGCGAGAGCTGTTTGATAGTTGCATATGTTGTTTAACTGTTCTTCTGTCATGTCCGTGATATGATGTACAATAAAGAGTATTATTATTATTAATGGTTTATATCCGACGAAAACGACTCGAAGCAACGGCTCAATATGTTCTTTAAGATGGCACTAAATTATATTTTGCTAATAGGGTCGCACAACGTCTCACTGCGTTTGTATTTGCTTAAGTTGGTCATTGTGCTAAACAAAATAGGTAATTGTTACATAAAAATAGGGTATGAGTATGATGTTTTTAATTAAATAGACTTCAAGTGAACCTGAAGGTAAGTAAGTGGTCGCAGTTATCCGTAGACATTGGTAACACTAAAGCCATTACTGATGCTAATTTCCGACACTGCAATCGAACTACGTCATACATTTCGTGTGTATCTCTAGAAGAAGAACGGTACCCAGATAAGTTTGTAAAGAAAAAGCCTTTTTGTGGGTACAAGTACCATCGGTATTTCATGATAGAAGTTAAATGTTATTTACACCTCCAATGCAGTCTAAAATCTGTTGTGTTGTAAATCTTTCGGATAGTGAATAAGTAGCTTATACTTGCTATTTTTATATTTAGAAGTTTAAAATTGTGCATGTATGCAAAACTGCCTTCTGGATTATAACCTAGAATGAAACTTTCCTAATAAATATAGTAAATTTTCTAAATTTCTTTTGTAGAATATTGCTATGATCAACAGCGTAGGCATGTCTTTGATGCATCTATATTACTAACAGCAATAGTTAAAAAAAGAAAAAAATTCAAATTTGTTTACTGAACTGTGTGTGTACCTAGTCGCACATATATTCATTAATTTAACACTTTACCGTGCTGTCTTATTTCAAAAATGATACTAAAGATACAACATAAAAGGAGGCTAGAAATGAAGTGAAATAGCAATACGCTGATTTTATCGTTGTCGAGAAACATATTCATGTGAGTATTCGTAATTCAAAGCAACAAGTATATTAGGTATAATATGTAGACAAAAATATCCTGTTTCATAGTTACTATGACTGGTTTGCTTTAAGAGATTTGTCACAAACGTTATGATCAGGCGCACATAGAGTCACGAGCATAATATGTTATCTGTGGTGTCGCTAGAAGTATATTGAATATCTTTACAAAAAAAAGGTAAAAAAGGTGTTAGAACAAATGACGATGTTTTCCCTCACCGAAGCAAGTCATAATAAATTTGAAAAACACGCATAATTAGGTGAGTTCAGAATTCGAACTCAAGTATATCATGTTGGAGACCGTTGTTCAACCCACTAGGCTAACAATCATCATTGCCCGGCCCTCATCCCAATCACTTAGGGTCGGCACAGTGTGTAATTCCTTTCCTTCCATACATCTCTATTTTTCATCATCTCAGTGCACACATCCCTAACCTTCACATCATCTTCCACACAACCCATCCACCTCTTCTTCGGTCTTCTCCTTCGCTTATATCCATCTACTTCCATTCTCAGCATTCTTCTAGTCACATGAAATTCCTCCCTTCGCATTATTTGCCCATACCACAAGTCTAATAATGATTTTTGAAAATATAACAGTATAAGTTTAAAAGCAAGTTGGTAGCATGTGTGCTGTTGGAATTAAAATAGGCCTTGTGGGGAGCATAACGACTTCCGGACTCAAACAGAGAATAAAACACCTAGCGCCATTTCGTTGGTAGTGGGATGTACTAAAAGCAGCGAAGCTTAGCTTGAATCGAGTATAGGATCAACGGATCACCCCCATCACACTATTCATAATTAATTTTTATTGAGATAATTTGAAGGCTATTAAATTAGTATTAATTAACTTTGCAACAATTCGCAAGCACAATGTATGATGGTATATACTTATATACATGCACAGAACCTCCCTACCTCCCACAAAGGAAAACATGCAATTATGATAAATAAAAGTATATATCAACATACTTACCGTCACCTGACGTAAAGAAGTATATACCGTCATACATTGTGCTTGCGGATTGTTGCAAAGTAAATTGATACTAATTTAATAACAATGAATTTTCGCAAAGTAACGCTTGATACTATCAATTTTAAGACTACTAAAATTAGTCTCAAAGTCTCTATAATGTCCATATTTTACAGGGTTAACCGGCCGATCGACCGACCGGCCATTAAGTGTAGCCGGGTAGAGTTTTTATTTACTTGTATAAATTGGTGCTTGACTAAAATCATACCTGATGGTAAGTAATTTATCGAACGTAAACAATATTTTTTTCCTAATGAGTTCCATTTTTTTTTAATTGCTTCAGTAGTCTCTAAATGTTTTATTGTAATTATCTTTCTATATCACGAAATTTTATAATCGATTACAAACCACTTTTTTTTTGTCTGTGTTATATGAAATTATTATATTATGGTAAAGAAAAAGACTAAATTTCTTCATTAAAAATCTTGTCTATATTCATACATTCAGTTTCACTACAATTTTTCTACAATTGTGAAATTAAAATATTTATCACAGATAACGAAAATTTTAAAAGTAATGTTTTGTATTTATAAATTTCTGATTATAATTATACCTTATTACCCTATTACCAGGGTCAAACTAAAAATTCTTAGAAAATCAAAAACCGAGCAAACTAGCAAGTTATTTGTTTTATTATATCTTTTCAAAATAGTGTCCATTTATATCGCTGCATCCGATAGAACCACTGAGAAAAGCACTTTGCACATTCGTCCTTAGGGGTATCTTCGACGGCCTTTTGAAACGCAGCCACTGCTTCCTCGGCATATAAAACGTATTCCTCTAAGTTTTTCTTTTATTTTCGGGAATAAATAAAAATCGCAAGGTGCGAGGTCCGGATATATGGCGGGTGACTCAGTAATTCCACATCTGACGTAGCCAAATAGTCGATCGTTTGCCTGGCGGTGTGCGACGAGGTGTTGTCGTGGTGAAGGAGGATCCTACTGTGAGGTCTTTACTCCCGAACTTTTTTTCAAGACAAGTGGTGAATATTTGTAAGTGTACCACTCTGCAATAATTGTTCTTTGATCCTCTAAAACAACTGTCGCGTAATGACCTGTATTTCCGAAGAACGAGGCCACCATGTTTTTCCCACGCTTCGACCTGTCTTCACTTTAGTTGGCAACTCTTCGGAAGGAAACACCCAATGAGCAGACTACCTTTTGGTTTCCGGATCATAACAGTAAATCCAGCTTTCGTCACCCGTAAGTATGTCGAATACAGCATTTGAGTCACCTCCGTTAAATCTTTGAACCGTTTCACGGCACCAATCAACCTGGCGGAGTTTTTGAGCCTCGGTCAAATTATGAGGTATCCACCAGGCACAAAGCTTTCTGACCTCTAAATGTTCATGGAGGATTTTGTGCACTTGACTCATACCGATGCCCAAGCTTGTCCGAATCTGCTGATAGCTCACTATTTTGTCATTCTGTATCATACGCCGCACAACACTGATGTTATGTTCAGTCCTCACCGTAGAAGGCCGTCCCTCACGCAGATTATCGGTGAAATTAGTGCAACCACGTCTAAATTCGTTAAACCAGTTGTAAACAGTGACACGAGACGGAGCTTCATTGTGAAAGGCCAATCGAAGTCTATCATAACTTTCTTGTTGACTTAAATGCTATCCAAAGTCATAAAAAATCATTGCGCGAAAATTTTATCTCGTTAAATTCATACTGACGTGACACAGACAACCTTAAACTTGCCCCCAAAATGTAAAACAAATGACAAATCAATAAAATACATACTTAATAATATTAGCAAAAAGTTCAATTTTCAAAATATAAACTTACCTTTTTAATATATTGTATACAAGTGTCCAGTTCCAAATTTTTTTAGTACGACCCTCGTATTATACTTTTTCTTTAAAATTTTTTTTTAACATGGTTAATTAAAGCGCCGTTTAAATGTATTGCAGAGCTTGATATAAAACTTTTAGATATATCGCGTTTATTTATTAAACAGGTAGTAATGTAATTTTATACATTAATAAACATATATGCTCTAATAGTTAATATGTACGAAAAAACTATCCGGTGACTTTTAATTAACACTTACACTGTGTATGTATTCAATGTTACGACGCGCGCTCTTCAGATGCGGTTTAAAAAGAATGTGACATTAAGATTCAGTCGTGATCCGTTTGAATCCGGAACAATTTATTGTAAGAACATCATCTGTTTGATTGGTACTTATTTTACAGTTACCAGTGCTATAGTACAAGGTTATAAATACACGTTGTGTAAATCGTGAATGAAGAATATTATAGGTTTCCTAAATGAAATATGAATATACTGTGTCAGGATTATCGTTATACTTACATTTCTTCCACAAAATAAAAAGAGAGCGGTGAATTTGGCAGAATATTATTAATTTATTAGTAGAATAATTTCTACTACAATTTTATACTTTTCTATAATGCATTGCTTATATAAATAATAATTGATTATAATTAATATTATTTATTTAAAACCACAGACCGTGAAACGATATTGATAATAGATTTTTATTTTATATTTCTTTCTGTTTTGCCCACATTCAATTGACTAAACATATTTCATATTATATGAATACTCAAACTGTTCCACGGGGTTATTTTTTTTACCTTTTATACATCAATTTCTCACTGCAATCGCACCGGATGGTAGGTACTAGGTAGCCATAAAGCCTTAGATAGATAAGTGCATAAAATTAGAAAAAGCCTATTCACTCTTGCCTTGAAGTCATTCACACATGTGATAGTAACACCGATGCGGGCATACCATTCATGGTACACATTATAAATGACGAAGCACAACGTACCTTCCGTATCGGAGGGTTGATTATGATGAAAGATCGAATTTTCATCATGCCTCGAGTCCTTCGATAGTGGAAGGGAAATTGGGATAATTACATTGTGTAATTCTAGTGCACACATTCCTAAGCGTATCTTATAGAAATAATACTGAGAGGCTAGCTACCCTGCGCCTGTGCTTAAGGCTCTGCAACTTGAGTTTCCCTGATATTTCAACTCGATATATGTACACTCAATGCACTCCCCATCTTTGGTAATATTCTCAAGACTTCCATCTTGTACCCAGTATTCTGAATTTGGATTCATTCGATTCGTTTCTTACAAAGTTGTTTGTTGTCTCCAAAATATTCTGAATCATCTAAATATATTTTTATTGAAATTTCTGTCAATCACAACACCATACACGACGTAACATGAGTTTGGATTGCATTTTGGTTACCATTATTAATCATATCAACATCTTCAACATCTTGCAAGCCAAGTAGCAACTTAACTAAAATTTGAATTGCTGATCTTGTTTCATTCAAAATAATAATGAAGTTTGATTATCTTTACGGCCAATCATAAATTACCGCAGCTACTATTACACTATAAGCAATAGTTAATGTGAGGGAAAAAATGTTTTGAGCAATAAATTGTGTAGGCCCGTAACAGTTTGGTCAATCTCTTTACATCATGTTGTGTGATTGTACTAACAGTTGCAATCGTTTATAAGCCGCTGGCATTATTTATTTTGACGAGTGGCATTAAAAACTATGAGAACCCCAAGACCTTTAATTAACACGCGATGACATCCGCACGTCTTTCACAAATCTTTCGCGTGAAATATTGTACAATTGATTCATGTATTTCTTGTATTCATGCCTAAAATGCATTTCAAGATATTGCTATCATGTTTCATTAATGCATGGGTTTTTATTCGGCCAGTCATCTACTAGAAAATTTCATTAATTCAGTATAGGTAACTGAATCCAATTGGAGTTGTTGTTTCACTGCTATAGATAATAAATAACTTGGAAACTGGCTTTTATACTGTGCGTTATTCTGGACCACTTCTATTCTCTCTTAATGCAGCGGTTTCCTAATGTCTTCTTACGTAATAAGCGATATAAAAACGTTTATGTACGTACGCACGTATGTACGTGTTGGTAGCTCATATGTTACGTAGTCTGAGAGCATCGGGTTCCGAATTAACTGGAAACTTCATAATTAAATTTTATATCACCCATCACATGCCACAATGAAATTTACGCAACATTTTCGGTTATCTTCCATATTGAGGAGATTCTTATTTTTTATATTTATCTTTTCATATAATATGCTTGACCTCTGACTGACAGATAATGCACGATGACAGCTTAGAGCAGTAGTACCATGAAGTTTTGTTCAGATGTTTTTAATAAGTTTTCTCTTAAGCACTTAAAAGTACTTTCTTAAAATAGTGTGTTGATCGTGATCGTGAGAATATTTATTTTGTAAAGTTTATTGAATATTTGCTTTAACAAAAAAGATATTAAAATAGTTTCAAGAATTATTCCAATATACTCTTTGAATCATTCAAATCTGTTAATTGCATGAAACCTTTAAATATGCCATGTAAAAAATTTAATATCAAAAAATTCTAGGTAATTTTTCTAACATTATATATTAATAAGAATCTTTTTTTTATATAATACCATCAATGCAATATTACCAACAACATTGCGGACAACCACAAAAACACAGTCAGTGCGGAAACAGGATGCATTACCCCGCGCTGATGTAACAGACAATTCGCTTTCGACTCATCGTACAATCATTCTTTGATCATAAAGCTTGCTCGGAGATTCCTTTCGGCCCGCTGCTTCCTATAACGTCAGGCATTCCTTTCTAATATCCGACACAGTAATTGTACAATGATCAAGTTTACAACGGTAATTACTTTGATAACAATTTATCAAATGTTCAATCGATGCTCAGTCTAAATTGATGTTTATTTATATAACACGATGACGGTGAATGTCACAAAGAACGGTTCAACGAAATGAAATATTGAAATCCTTATGAGTTATTTGTTTAAAATAGAGTTTTACTTATAAATAAATACTTCTAATCACTACGTAGTATAAAACAAAGTCGCTATTTGTATGCTTAAATCTTTAAAACTACGCAACGGATTTTGATGCAGTTTTTTTTTATTGTTAGAGTGATTCAAGAGGAAGGTTTATATGTATGATAACATCCATTAAATAGTGGAGAAATACTGTTATTTTTGAG
>DWPT01007732.1:0-10618 GCA_018251895.1 Agathymus mariae mariae | reverse complement strand
CTTTGCTCTTGTGAACCGGCGCGTTGTCTTGCAAGAGCAACACACCTTTGGTCAATTTTCCTCGACGTTTTTCCTTGCCGGCCTCTGGGTAAGTAGCACGTATATAAAAACTACATCAAGATTGAGAAATAATCAAGATAATCCAGTGATTTAAACTGTTTGCATGTCTCGTAGTTAAGTTACAACGCAATAGTGCCCAATAACAGTGCTGTTGACGTTTTTTACCGACAAAGACCTCCTCATTTTGAAGCAACATCCTTTGAGCTAGACCCACTGACGAATTTATTCCATCAATTGCCTCTGCAAGCCACGTCTGCACACATATATACCTACTCTATATCTACTTCACGCTCATTTAAAAGTACCTACAACGTGTGTGTACCAGTAGTCTACACCTTTACAATTACGCGTTAGTGACAAATGACTCGTTAGGCAAAGCATATGCCACTGCAACTCGACGTATCAGATACCACAATCGTTGCACACTCCTAATTAATTGCACCGTAATGGTACTTCGGTTTTGTTAAAACACGTCGAACGTATAACAACAATGCAATTGCTTCACGAGGGAAAGTCAAGGCAAGTGTTACATTTAGTTAATATTTATACCTTAGTCAAAATACGTCGGACATTATCGTTCATTTGTAAATGGGTATGTCCAAGGTTGTGGTAAATTACTTGATTGTATTTTATATGGGTGCAGCAAACGGGCGTGCTACATGCATAATTGATACCTGGTGATAAATGCAACTTAACTATATCTCCTTGTAAGTGACCATCGCTCCCCATAGATATCAAATATCCATTATGATACATCAGGTCTGTCAACAGCACGATGTAGGCCAAACAGGAAGTAATTAACCCACTTACTGGCAGTTTATTATTTTGAAAGGTATTGGGAGTTAAGTAATAATCCTCAGTGCAATGCCACAACATAGTCAAGTAATTGGATTAATCTACAATACACTATTATGTTGTTCTGACTGTCTCACATCACCACAGGTTAGATTTCAGCCATAATCAGATCCCATTAATGTTCAAGGAGCCCTTGATCCCACCGAGCCCATTTCACCACAAATACTACTTTATAATTGCATGTTTTTTTTTTTTAATTTAATGCAAGAAAGATGAAGTTTAAACTGTATTTGGGTCACAAAGTTATTTTATTCTTGCAGTGGACAATAAGGTTACCCGTTGACGACACACGATAAGGAAACGATAAATTACTAAATTATTATACTAAAATCTATAATCGGTATAACACGAATAGCTCATTTAACAATTTCCCATGATACTACAATGACATACGCGATGAGTTACAGACAAAAGTTACTCAATTTACTTTGTTAACATTATATTAAATTTTATCTCAACTAAATAAACAGAGAAAACCTTTATAGCTGAGAGAATATCTTCAAAAGATAATCCCGTAGCATCTAAGGAGCAATTGTATGGTGTGGAATTTTTATTTTTCAAGCCTATTATACATACCTATGATGCTTGTACCACACTCATATATATATATACAATTTTTTGAAGTCAGGTCATAAAAACAAAATCTTAGGGGTATTATAACGTTTCTAACAAATTATTACTCACCAGTTGATAGAGAATTTACTCCGAGCCTTTGTCTCGATTGCTCTCTAAAATTACTAGACACGTTTGCTTTCACTATCCTGTTTGACACGTTCATTCGTAAGTCCCGGGCTTAGTGACAAAATATACGTTTTACGTAAGAAGGACGTGACCTTCTGACCGTGAAAAGGTCACACTTTGTGAACAATGTCACATATAAATAAAGTACTGTTTACGTTTATTGAAAAATTGAAATTTAATTACAATGAACGGACTTAGCAGTCAAAATTATTGCAGGTATGTGTTGTAGCCTTTATTAATAGCTGGCTGAAGTGTTTCGGTGTAGTACACTAACGCGATCCACCAACACGGATATGATTAATGGCCTACCCGAAAGTCAAATCTTAAACCTTGTCGAAGGATTTTGACAAAGTTTAGCTTTATCAACCATTATATGCATGATACCGTTCCAAGTAGCTCTGAAAATTTTAGTATACTTTATTTAAACTCTTTATTCATGGCACATACAATGCGATTTGTTCCAAGTTCACAAAAAATCCAAAATTCAATATCATATTTGGATAAATAATTTTTGTTACTCGATATTTGTAATCCAGAGCTTGGGCATTATTTCTTGTTTATAATCTACGTTTATTTATTACACATATTTGTATATTCAGTAACTAAAGTTACTCTAAAATATGTAGTAGGTTAGATTTCTCTATATGATTTTGCCCGAGTATGCACGAAATTCGTGCCACGCACTAAACACCGCGCTGTGCTGTTGTTTATTCAATAAACTTCATTGTCAAACGCGTCGGTGGCCAATCTTGACGGTAAAATCATAAAAATACCAAATTGTGCTATTGCCAATTGTATAAACCCATGAACGGTAGGTACTGTTTACGTAATGCACAGAACGATAAATCTTGCATGACATCATCGTACGTAGAAAAGATGACATGCTCGGTTTTCATTGTTTTCATATTATAATTGGAAGTGTTTAATATAATACAATAATAGAAGACAAATAAAATTGAAACTCTGAATTGAAGTGAGTAGAATACAGAGAAATTACTCATTTAAGTGAATTGTACAGTGCCACGTCTGCCACCTTTAACTTATTATGTTACTAGTCACTCACTCCTTTCGCTGACATTTACGTCAATTTCTGCACAATTAAGTTGATGTTATGTTGATTAGCTTTATTGAAAACTAGCGGTTTGTCTCGACATGGTACGAATTCAACAATTAATTATTATACACATGCACTTGATACATAGACTATATTCATTTGGAGTAATGTAAAAGACGTTAATAGTGAGGTAATAGGAGTGTAATAGTGAGGTGTCTGAATTAATATACTTCAGTACTGCCCTATTAACACTAAGATTCACAACTAGCAGAATTAATGCTTAACTTAATCAATACACTATTATATCCTATATTGTATATTCGATCAGTCTTGTCCTCCATATCATTCAAGAAAAATATCAATACAAGAAGATACAACAACTAGATTATTTTTTGTTTAGTATTTAAAACAACATTATATGGATTTTTTTTTACTGTACCTAACAATACAAATTAGGTTACTCATTCTTTAATAATATTTCATAATATCCGATATATGTACAAAACAGCACTCAAAGGATTTATGGTTTCGCGTTGAAACATATTCACTACGTCAAGAACCGTGAGCTTCTTATCCTTGACGAATATTACCTCCTGCAAGACTATACGATGTACCGGCTATAGAGTATAAGATGTCCTTTATGATAAACATGCATCATAATACAATTATTACGTACAACTAACTCACTGCACTTTACTGCTCTGCCTGGACTGTCGTCATAATTGATTAGATTGAAGCGTACTCGGATTGGTGGTCAAGTTAGTATCCAATCTAAGTGTGAGGAGTTCTTATGCCGCGCAAAGATTTCCGACGTAACTTAACGACGATTGTGTAGTGATATTAATTGGTGTCAAAGGTTTTATGCGTTCATCAAAACTGCTTGTGGTTGTAGTTTCCAAATACGAAATTAGATGAAACGTGACTACAGCTCCATCTATCGGATCAGGTTATAGATATGCACCGTCTCTATTTACTCAATCGGTCAAAATGTCTCGACGCACCCAGCTATTAACAGTAGTACCTTCCAACGATTATCCGTAAAATCGTTACGGAATGTTTTAGTAGTATAAGTACGAATTAGGGTATATCAGTAAATAATGTACTATTGTGAATATTTAATCCCTATCGTGAGTACTATTATACTAAAAATGTATACTGAAACCTTTACGACCGAGCTTCTAGGTGAGTCCTTGTCTCACTGCCGTTACCATTACACCAAGGTACAAGAGAGCGATTTAGCTCCAAAATCTTAATACACATAATTGTATCTTTTGGTACAGTCGTAAACTTTTACGTAATAAGCTATTCCCATGTGTTCGTATTTCTACAACCTTGAAACATTACGGGGATGGCGTCACATCCTGCCTTAACGATAATATTTGGTTAGAAATATGGTTTAACATAACACTGTACACTCATATTTGTAACAGCAACGAAGTCAGAGAACTAAATCAATCCTCTTCCTAACTAGCTATCGACTGTCTCTTAAAATATTAAAATCATTTGACCATAACTAACGGCACCATGTCTCAGGGTTAGCTGGCTTAAGTTCCAATATGGAAGATAAAGATCTTTTATTGGCGTTTACGCCTTGAGTTAAGTGCAGGTCGCCATCAACCAGGAGTGCTTGGGACTGGTCACAGGAGATTGTTAGAATTTTGTCTGTTTGCCTGTGCGTTTGTTCCCGCTAATCTCAGAAACGGCTTAACCGATTTCGTTCTGGTTTACACTAATGTATTGCAGTAAGCGTCACTGAATACTTGAAGTTTGTTTCATTGCAATCCGTCCATAAATAAAAAAGTTATGTATTAATATATGTATTTCTAATCAACAGAACGAGAAAAACCCAGAAAAATGCAGATGCTATCTTTAAGCGAAAAGTAGCTTTTCCTAAGCGAAGCGGGGCGTTTGCTAGTGTGTAATTAATTCATAACCGCCAACATCAACATGCCACGTTACCCTTCAAACCTAAACCTTCAAAACCTAATGGTTCAAACGTCTGCTGAATCAGGTGCGAATCCTGCATGCACACCATTTTTTTCAAATTTAAGTGAATATTATAAATTAGTTATCATTTGCTTTGGTGAAGGTAAACAATAATAATAATATATTTTCAAAGGAGTGTCAATTCTGGCAATCTGAATTAGGCCAACGTGATGAAGCCCTTGATACATCTTAATACCCGACTATCTCAATCCCAGCATTAGAGTAATCTAGTAACAGTTAGGGATTGTGGACACGTTATGCGTCAGTCAATGTAAACCCGTAAAATGACACAAGAACATTATACCCTTATTATTTTGAAAAACATGCCGCTCATGTTCCAAAAGGGTTCGCAGATGGTTTACAAAGCTTGTTTATGTAACGTCAGGGATTCCGCATAATTTTATACTTATTATAAACGCCCAAGTTAATATACGAAACTGACGTTAGATGTAAGATAGAGCTATTTTCTAATATCTTCACTACAAAATTAAAAGTGTCCTTTGTTTCTCTCATGCGGTCCTCACCAATAGATAGGACGTTTCATCAAGATTTACGTTTACAGGCTTGACATGATAAATTTATAAAACGTGTGATAAAGATGTGCAATATTGATAAAGATGAGTGAGTAACAACCGTTGTAACCATAACGAGTACTCCCGATTGTGACAATCGTTTTTTTTTTCTAAATTTTACGTTTTGTGTGTGGTTGATAGTATGTAGAAAATGAGGGATAATCTTTACGTTGAAAATTATGGGGCGGTAAAAAGTTACGTCTGCAAAAGAAACTTTAAGGGGATATTAGAATGTAAATAAGTAAGTCCGTTCCAAGTTTTTAGACTTGTATCTCCTAATACTCGCGAAATATACGTACCTGAAATTTGTTGTATAACCTTGCAATGGACATATTAATTAAATAATTGAATCAAAAAATTCATAGGCAAACAAAATGTTAACTAATTTTAACAAACTTAATCGTTCACAGGATTCAAATTATCTTTCAACCTTTCCTTAGCATGGTGCATCCTGCTGATCAACAGTCAAATATTTGCTGCAAAATCCTAATCCTTCCTGTTGGGTATTACTGGACCCTGCACCATACAATTTATCCAGTTTATTTATTATCCACGGCCCTGATGCATGGCAACTTACCTACCTCTCTAACTATTACCTTCGTTGTAAAATAAATCATGAAATATCAAAACATGTTTTGATCGCAAAAACTACGAGTAAGTCATTAAACGCGCGTTTCTCGCTTTCCTCTGGATCGACAAAGTGTTAACTGCATTGTTAGCTACGTCCATATTTCATGTTTGTTAAACTTTTAATAACCATATTCAACGAATGTCTAGAACATGCCCGTTCTTCCCTGGAGTAGAAAAGAGTAGCTTCAAACCACATAATGAATAGTAGAAACTTATGATAGTAGTAAACTTATGTTAATCGAATCAATAAAAACCATGACCAAGATTCCATTCTGCTTATTTTGTATACCAAAATGTAATTTACGTAAGGTAATAAAAAAAACGAATAATAAGGTTAAAACAGTGAGTAAACTCATGAGATGAAAAATCGATTTCCTTAAAACCTCACCCTCGTTTGCCGGTCGATCCATCTATCACATTAGTTTTTTTTTTCTCAATTCATGTTAATTTCTACAGGAAATGGAAAATGTTGCTGGATACACTAACAGTACGGAACCCTAAATCACACAAGTCCAATTAAGACTTGAGCAATCTTCTGTATTCTAAAACATTCTCAAACAGTGTCCATTATAAGTATCCAATTTTTATTAAACATCAGACACGAGCTGGGAAAAAAACTGAGCCGACATCAATCACGTGGCATCAAGGAATTCTTTCGGTTAGGCGTGGTATGACGTGGATGAAAGGGACGATCATCACGTTGCTTGGCTTATATTATTAAACGTCTTTATTATACACAAAAAAAATGTGTTACATAAAAATATCTTATACAACTACCTTACGCGTAAAGATAGCATCTGCATTTTTCCGGGTTTTTCTCGTTCTGTGAATTAGAAATACATATATTCATTTATAACTTTTTTATTTATGGATGGATTGCAATGAAACAAACTTCAAGTATTCAATGACGCTTACTGCAATACATTAGTGTAAACCAGAACGAAATCGGTTAAGCAGTTTCTGAGATTAACGGGAACAAACGCACAGACAAACAGACAAAAATTCTAACAACTATTGTTTTGGGTTCTAATGCGTCAATAAAGGCCCCTAATAATGCTTTTTCTTATATATCATTAATGTACAGAAAGCTACTAGTTAGAATCTTATTACTAGTGTAGATAAATGCTCATCGTTGATCAATGAAAGTCATTTAGTGTAATCCAGGAGATACTTTCATAGTAGTAACGTATATATATATATATATATATATATATAAGGAGGTATATATATGAGACACCCGTAACCCGACCGACACCTTATGTTCCGCTGATAAACCAAGTTAAGCAATTTCACGCGGCCATCAGTAATTTCATAAGTGAATATTAGTGCCAAATTTTATTGAGCTCTGCTATTATTCGGAGGGCATTCTTTGGGAGGGCTATCGGTCCCGGTTTTAATTAAATAGCAGTCGTTAAATCATGTCGGAAGCGGAACTGTACAAGCGGTAAATTGCTGTTTCAAAGTTGGCAGCGGATCAGTCACGCTTCCGGTAAAAAAATTTTTTAATAGACGCACAATAATAAGTGATTATATCAAACACAAAAAACAAGGGTTTATCAGTAAACAAAACTTTGAACTAAATGAGCTATGTCTCGCGCCATGTCTTATTCGGCGGAAATCGTTTTCGTAAACAATCTTATTCATTGAGATAGAGATTGTAACAAACAGTAAAGCTATTAATAGCGAGAAAATTGGGAAAAATAAGACCTAGAACCAATAAATCAGTCGGTAATAACATATATGTACTAAGGGATCTTTAATTGTCTAATTTGAGCAGTAAAATCCATGTGTTTTCCACTTTGATGTGGAAATTGTTTTGCTTTCGAATCCGGTACGTCTTCGACTAATGAAAAAAATCACAAACAATGGGAAAACTTATCTAAGTGTTCTCTTTAGTGTTCTCGAAAGTGTATGAAATCTGACAAACTTCGTCAGCTTAGCTCGCTTGGCCATTGACGTTAGTAATGGCATATTAACAAATTTTTATACAGTCGGCCAACTGAGACGAATCAAGCGCGAGGGACATGCAGGGTGAAACACTTTTTACCCAAAACTCCTACAGCATTTGGACACATTAAAATAATTATTTATTTTGTCATAATATTTTTGTACTGACAGTGTCTAACAGTGTTTAAGTGTTGTGTCTAACAAGCTTTTTCTTTCGCGAGCTAAGAAGCACCATTGTATCTTCTTTCAAGCCTCGCATTACCACGGGATAAGTGGTAATGTCACATATTGTGATAGTGTTGGGTTGTAATGATAAATAATTCCAATTTTATTCACATAAGTCTAACGATATGCGAAGATTCATGCTACAGATAAATGTCGAGAGCAAAGAGCAAAAGTGTTCTAACGTGAACTTATTCATACATGAGATACGTATACATCAAAGTTGTTTTATGATTCCGCCTGAAAGCATATTCTTGTAACATAGCACAAAAAACCGTAACTTGACAGGATTTATAAAACGCCATATGCTTTATTTTAGTTTTTTATCAACTACAGCAATAGGTATTACTCGTACACCGCACAACTGTTTAACTGTGAACAAACGTTAAAAATGTTCTGCTAGTTTTATATAGTTAAGGAAGTAGATGGCGCTAGTGCGTGACATTCTTCAGTGGAGTGACAATGATACAACGTGTATTTACATAACAAATGGTTAAGTTGGTACGACCGCTCCGCTTAAGACGATGGTATTACAACCAGGAATGTTGTAGATCACCGTAACCGTATCCGAAATCAAAACATATCCGATATAAAATCCGAATCCGATAAAAAAGTTTCGGATAATTTCGGATAGCGGCAGTCTAAATAAAATACGTTATGACATGTTATCGCCAGCCGAGCCGATACACTATTGTTTTTATTGTTAAATTTTTACGGCTATTGTTTTTTCTGTGATTATAATACTACATAATAACTAGATACAAAATCAAACTGTTACTGTTGTGTGTTTACTATTACTGATGTGTTGTGTTGTTTTTTCCAAGTCGTAAATCATCTAATATCCGTAATCGAAATTATCCGAAATAGTCGGATAATCCGCAATCATTTCATATCCGTAACCGAAACCAGTAAAATATCATCCAAACCAATTTCTGAATCTGTTTCTCAGTTATAAAATTATCTGCACACATTTAAACTTTTGTAATTACTATGTGTTGTCTTTAAAGATGTGCTGAGGAGATTTATTCGCCGTTTCTTCTCCTCAATATTAAAGCACCTATTCGAACAATAGTAGAAGCAAAAAATGACATCCATAAATGTATTTACAGAATACCTAAATTAAATGATTTTGAATTTGGCTATAGACTTGTGCAGCGTATTATACTACTAGCGGATTGAAGTTAAATAATATATACTCAATGTAATTACTCTAAAATGAATGTAAATAATGTAATGACCCCAATAAAGCAAAATTATTGATATACAAACAACGCTTACATTGTACTACTAGTGGTTTAGTGCAGTTAAATATAAAACAATGTTACGAAAGACCTTTACACTTGTAATAGGCCACTTCATTCAACAAACGGATGGACGGCTATTTAACAATTCCGCTCGCGCGAGTGCTTCCTCTAAAGAAGAATAAAGGAGAAAATTTGCAGTGAGAAAGAAAACAATGATATGACTTGTGAAGTTGGTTATAATGGTTTATGGTGTTAGCTTATTAAACAATTTATTTAACCGGATTTGCAACCCAAGCTCTGCATAGTCTCCGTTCTCCTCTCCATTTTGCATGCACCTCTGAATTTTCTAATGAAATTCGTAATATAAGTTTATTAGGGATGTTATGGATATGATATTTCGGATCTGGATATGGAAACTGATCTATGATTAATATTATACCGGTTTCGGTTACGCTTGCGGAACTCCAGAACATCCCTGGAATTGATGAACATTTGTATCGGTGAAGGTAAGCCTTGTGAGGAAATCACATCAGAAAGTTCTCCATACTGTTAAATCGTGTGAAACCACAGGCATCCTATAGCCTCAGTTCCATTGTGAGTCTAGCCTAATCGTTGGACACTTATGGATCCTGATACATGCGGAAACCATACCAGAGGTGTGGAAACGTCATTAGAACTTCTGTGATTGGCCAATCCAGCCAATAACCCTTTAGTCCTTTCGTATTAGCGCGGCGTAGTTAAACTATACGAGCAGTATGGACGGACCACATGGCGCAGTCACCGCCTTCCACAAAAATTGTCAAGACAAATGCAGTTACCGAAACGTCGCCAGCAACAAGGCAGTAAAGCAAGGTGGTTAACTGAATTTCCAGTGCTTCTTTGTCTCACTTTTCTGCCAAAAGCAACCTTACCTACTTACAGTGTCCAGAACAACAACTTGTTTATTTGAAATTTTGAAAACCCATTAATCTGACAAATAAACAGTTTGGCGAATCTACGAGGTGATATCACGAGTGTTTTAGGTTCTTATATTAGGGATTACTATTATTATTTTATTCTTATCTTCCTTATTTTATACAAAACATGGATGAGACTATTTTATTATTGGGCTTGTAATTTTTAAAAGCATTATTTTATGTAAAATATTTATTTTTTGTTGTTTAGCTTAGTATATGTTTAATGTATGTATATCTATACTACTATATAAATCTGTTGAGATTTTCGTGTATATCTCGTGATAACTCAAAAACGGCTTGACCGATCTTAATGAAAATTGGTATGTAGTGAAAACACGTGACTGTGCAGAT
>DWPT01007731.1:0-10620 GCA_018251895.1 Agathymus mariae mariae | reverse complement strand
CTTGTTTATTACCGTTAATCTAATGTTAAATACCATGTACAGGCGTCCGAGTTCTCGTCCTCTGCGCACCAGCTGATGCTCAAATACAAAGACAAGAAGTGGTACCAGCTGTGAGCATCTCGCCCCCTGGACCTTCAGCCCGCGCCCCGCGCCTCGACTCCCTATCGCAGCAGTCGTATCTATCAGCAGCCGTCGGCCGGTAGACCATCGGGAAAAGCTTCTGATGGCTCTTACAGCGGTCACAGAAGGAAGAGATCGAAGAATGGTTTTTGTATACGGGTTGCACAAGAAAATGTTAAAAAATGATTTGTCATTAAATGATATTGTATAATAATGTCACCGAATAAAATCAATCACTATTGCGAACGTGAATCTCGATCAAAAATACATCTGCGGATACTGCTAGTGGATAGTTCCATACGAATTTTACAGTGTACAGGAATGACAGGCGTCCGCCGGCGAGCTCCGCAAACTCCCGACCGGCGCGACTCGCACGATCGCACGACGCATTTCGTCCGCCCGCTCGGCTCGGACCCTTTCAATATTGATGTTTCTCACAGAAATGATAAATAACATACTTACTTACATTCGTTCAGTCCACGTGACACTTTCCAACTTTCACGCTTCACTTTCACGTGACCATTAATTTATTATTTAGTTTTAATTGTTTCTAGCGGTACAGTAGTTTTTATCTTTTAACGTAAGCAATCAATAAATATGCTATGACTACGAGTCAAATAACACGCGCTTCGCGACGTGGTGACGTGGTACTGTAAATAAAGCATGATACACATATTTAAATAATCTTTTGTACAAGTAGTTAAATGATGTAGGGACACTTCCGGCGCCCGCTGACTCCCGACCTCCGCCCGCGGGCCTGGCCTCGCGTTAGGTGCATTTAATTTTATAATTGAACTATTGAACGTAAATATGAGTAGCGTATGCGCTGCGTCACCGTCGGGTTAGTTAACGACGCTGTTGTTACGGTAGTTGTACGAGTAGTTGTAATTTTATGTAGATACGGACGGGAGTGGCGCTCGGACTCGGTCAGTTGACGAACACGAGACGTCACGGGCTGTATAAAGTGTTAAGTGAATAAAATAATAATAAAGTTTAAATATTACTTATAAACATTGAAATTTTAAGCATCGGATGACAATAACTTTTGTTACTATTCTCGCCGAAGATTCGTTTCGTGCACCTGCTCCCCTCCCCCTCGTCGATAGAGCGTAGTGGGTACCTCGTACTCCGCTACCGGCGAGCCACGCCTTCACCTTCACGTTCACCTTCACCTGCGTCGTAGTCGTAGTCGTGGTGCCGAGCCTGACATCGTCTCTATAAAGGTCGTTTGTCGAGCGTCGTTTTGTCGCATGTCAAGCGAGCGGGGCGCGCCGACGAGCCCGTAATTACCTACGGGTTCTGAGCTGCGGCGGTGCACGTGCTCGGTGACGTGACGGAGGCGCGGGCGCGGCGTCCGGCGTCCGGCGGCGGCCGCGTCACAAGCAATAATACCTACGCGTGAGTCGCCGCGCCGACCGCGTGTAGTGTTGACCAATCGGTGTCGTATCGGTGTTGCTACTTAATATAAATAGTAAATGTTAAAAATTTAGGACGCGATAAAACATGTGTAAGTTATTTATAAAATGCACCTTGTATATCGCTGTTTTATAAGTAGAAGCGAGCGGCGACACGCGTAGCATGTGAGTAGGCACCGTAGTGTGTCGGTGTATCGCAAGGCAATAACAGTTGCGACGCCCCTCGCCCCTCGCCCCCTGTGACGTAGCGATAGCCCTTATTTAATATTTAATCGTGTCTTCGGCCGTTAGACGTTGGATGCCAAAGGTTTTTAATATTCTCCAGCTACGTGTACATACAACGTTAAATTATTTGTTTGTAGTTACATTTTATTCAGATAAATATCACAAATTCAATAGATTTGATGCGGCGTCACTCACCACCGATGGAGACGGTGTGCGACGCTCCGCACTCGAGATCATAAACCTGTTCCGATAAAATATTATTAGCGATAGCACTGCATATAGTTTCAATTAAAATATTTTTGTTAACAGAGCAAACGTATAGCGTGATAAGGGCGTTATTCGAGATGGGGATATTTTCGTATCGTAGTTAATCATCTTGGCCGTCGTAAGAAGTTTTAACTATTGCATCATTTAAATTCGAGTGATATTACGTCGTGAACTCACGTATCCTTGAGTCGGATAGATGTATTAGCATCGATGCCTCCCACCGTCTGTACAAATCGATGCTGAGGTTCCAATATTTCTGAACATACTCTGAACTCCCGAGTACATAATATGATCGACTTCTATATAATACGTACACTTACGAGATTCGTTTAAGATAGTCAAAACACTTATCGACGTGTTGCATAGCGAACGCCGCAGGCGCTTCACACTCGTACTTTATATCGATCAAGTTCGATGTCGTAGGGAGAGGTCGGCCATTCAATGATGTTACGTCAGCGGTACTGCAGGAGTGTGAGGCGCGCGGCGGCCGGCGGCGGTCCCGCTCCTCGTTCGGAAATTATGGGACTAAATTATAAGTATAAGATTTGTAAATAAATAAAAACTTGTGGCAAATGATTACTTGTTAATCTAACGATCGTAGTTTATTTGAATATTGTTTTGTATGTGTCGTACGGCCGGCGGTCGCACGACTGTTTCGTTTGAAACGTTGAGAAGAGATGAAATTATAAAACTATAATTATACATATTGTATATAAAGGATGCTGTTGAATTATATCGATTATTTAGTTTAGTAGTGATCATAGTCATTATATATAAATGAATTATTATAATAACATTTCAATAAAATTATACCGTAATGTTGTTTGAGTTTTATTGTATCCCCTTGTGTAGTGCAATCGCAACACTTGACGTCAGTAAGTTTGTTTGTTTAACCTGTATTGAAAATTGACATAATAATAATGGGCGGACTTAATGCCTTGTAGCGTTTTCTACCAGTCAGTCCTGAGGATGATGAATAGTTGCGGTAGGTTTTATAAACAACTGTAATTTATATATTATAATATACATACACACACTTAATAATTAAATTCAGTCTAGAAGAAATACTCGCGTACTTTCGATTCGAAGGACTGGATGTGTGGTGGTTTCCTAGTGTTTACGGGTAAGTTGATCCAGAACAGTATAGCCTAAATTGTAAGAGTATTGATAAAAAATAGTCTTGTGTGACGGAATGTGTTCGTGTCTCAAGGTGTTCAGAGACTAAATTGAAACGAGCGGACTGTCTGACGAATTTATAATATCGTGTCGCGAGCGGTGTGCTGCCTCGCAGGCCGCCGGAGGTCGAGTGGCGTGACAGCGATCCCCGCCCCGCGCCTGGGCCGACGCAGATAGATTGCGCGACTCGTTCACGCGAACCAGAATGTAAGCCTTAAGGTTAAATTAGGAGCGTAGTACTCTGTCATGCGTATCACAGACGTAGTGGAATAACTCCTTTAGATATGGAGACACTCTACTATTCAGTATAGAATAAAGTATGGAGAGAAATCTGAAAATACGCCTTTGTCGAAAAGGTAGCTATTTTAATTGGCGACGATATTGAGAGATATGTTCATATTTAGAAAGTCCAAAAATATGTGGTATACAACTATTAAGAAGGCGCCTTATTAAGAATTTCCTCGAAAAGATCTGGATAACATACATCGCTGTAGTCAATAATGGGTATTACAAGAGAGTGAACAAGCATGAGCTTGGTCTTCGTAAGAAATTCCTTAACCTATAAAGTAACTGCAAGGTCGCATCGCATTAACTAATCTCGTTAATTTGCACTCTCCAAATTGGTGCGTCATCCACGCGTAGACCAAGGGTCTTGATACTACGGCTTAGCCGAATAATGGTACTATTGCAGCAGATAGACGGTACTGCTTCATAGTCTACGTTGCTTATCATGCGTAATCTACCGCTAAGAATCGGTTGACATTTGAAAGAGTTAACAGCAAATCCGTAACGATATGACCATTCTTTTAGTGCGTCTAAGTTCTGACCGCTCGTTATTTTTTCCAAGCCAACTACATAAAGTTATATTTGAAATACAAGTTTAATTTACCTTTGTCCATTTGAGCGGATTAGACGGCCTGCTGTGATCGAGTTAAATACGCTATAAATCACTGTGTATCATTTTTTATATAATCTTCACTCACATGTCAACAGCGAGCCGTTTGTTTTGTAGACGAACAGTTCTACTTATCAAGCAACGCCCTCATAGACAAATTCCTTCTGAATCCATACTTAGTTTCGTTTAGATTAGCAAACCTCGTTCCCGATATCAGAACCTTACTACTGTGGTAACGACCGTGACAACTATACCATAGAGCAGTGCTTCTCAAACATTTTTCGTTCCTGTACATCTTAAAAAAGACAATAATACCAATAATAATAATAATGATACTGATATAATCCTTACGCGAAACCTTACCACCGAACAGATTGTCTTCTCTGGCCTCTTACGACACCCTTTTCTGCTAAAGTGGGATCGGGGGAGTAGTGTAATATTGTAGGTAATTAAAAGCCTTATATATTGAGCAACTTTTTAATAAAACTTTTCAACTATGATAATAAATACAAATAGAATACATTACGAGCATTATAGTCTCGGGGGCGCCCGAGGACGGGCCGCGGGTCGCGATGCAGGCTGGACTCGACGACACTCGCAATATAACAGGTTCACGCCTTCGTGTTTTGTTAGCGTATATTCGTTTGATGCAATTGCAATAACATTACTCGGGAGAAACAACGATCGGGGCCGGCACGCGGCTGGAACCTTCTTGTATACGACGTACACGTAATGAGATTAAAAACACCGGAAGCTATCTCCAACGGCGCGCACCTAGCTCGCGTACACGGCGCGCGCGACCGCATGTGCGACGACCTGACCATAGTCACAGTAAGAGAAGCTCTGGCGCTCGGTCCGTGCGTGGCGGCATGTCGCGGTGCTGTCGAGCGCGCGGTGTACATTTGGCTACGTTGAAGCGACGATACCGTCATATGTTACCTTACCCTTACTTGTGTTTAACTATACAATTTGAATATTTATATTACACAATTTATAATGAAATTATTACACTATTAAAATAATATCTAAGCGGCGTCAGTTGTATGATTCTAGCAGTTTTAATGCATACTAATCACTTATTGCGACGTAATTGGACATTTTCAGTATTCATAACTTACTAATACAGTTCACTTGTATAAATAACATCGTTTAGCGCGTCATAGTAACATTATTATTATTAAACGAAGCACCGTACGCCCGCCGGCCGACGTACGGAACGAACAACTACAGACATACGCGTCCCGGCCGTGACGCTACGGCGTGTGGAGCTGCAGGAACACTTCCAGTATGTTCGTAAATATATTTGCTTTAGCGAGAACAAACCCAGATATAATGATAGATCCTGGTTCCGCGTGTACCGACTATTATTTTCATAGGTAGATCTAAAGGTAGGGAGAGTATTAGCGAAAAATCATCCAAACAGTCATCCGGTTCCACAGTAAGATGACGTGTAATAAATAATTTAGAACCAAAGGTCGTCAGCTCTGTAATGGTACATCTGTATATCCTTGTTGTAACTGGATGTTTCTTTAGACACGATAAATGTCGTGCGACGCCAGCTACGGCAAGTTCGTCGTCGGTGTTTCGTTTGAACATTTTGAACAAACACAATGACATCTAGACAGGGGCCGGCGTCAGCGGAAGGCGCATCGAAGGATATATATTATACGCATGGTCTCGAAACGATTCTCTTACCGGATGCCGAGAAACAATTCGGTGCCGATTAATTAACAAAAATACAACATAAAATAATATTCTTGAAAGTCGAGCCAGCCAGCAGCCGCGGTCCGCTCGTCATGCGACATGTAGCGACACGACATGGACGTCAGAGGAACGCGCGAACAATTCGATACAGCGTTGGGGAAAAGCCCTACAGGTATTTACAATGGATGATTCATTTTAAACGAGACCGAATATAGACTTCCTACACCTAACTACACTTAACACGGGTATGTATAAAATGTAACAACAAGATCGAAGGCAACTAATTGCACTAACTACGGCTATATAATAATAATTGCCGACGCCCCCGCCATCCGCCGCCACACGCGACCGACCGACCGCGAAGACTAGAATAGACGACAATTTTATCACCACGATTAGGAACTCTTCGGACAGTTTAACGGTAAATGCAGCGGTTAAATAAAAGGTCGGACTAATGAGAGGCTACAGTGTTGTGTAAATCAACGACGCCGTCTGTGTGTAGTCGCGTCGCCGCCCGCACCGCCCGCACCGACCGTAAAACGGAGCTTATTGTATACCACTAAACATGACCAAACAATATATTATGATTATTAAATCATATGCTACAGGGAACAAGCAAAAATATATTTTGACCATCTCACGAATAAACGAATATACCTACAGAGTATACAAACAATTTTAAATAAATCATATTGAACGTTACATGCGTTATATACGTTAAAATCAGGCAGAACAGACGTCTCGCGCGCGCGCGCGCGCGCGTGTGTGTGTGTGTGTGTACACGTACAGAAATAAGTTAGTCTGAAGATATGTCGCTACCAACTTGGAATTGAACACGACCACCGGCACCGGCACCGGCACCGCACTCGTCGCGACGGAGGGGACTGTACGACATGGGGATGGACACGTTTGTAGTGTCACGACCAGCCGCCGGCGCGACTCGCAGTATTTGTCATACTGTATGTAATTCACATCGATAAGGCCAATTAAAACTACATATATAGTCATAAAAAGAAAAATACTACTAATGACTAAAGTAATTTTTCCTTACTTGTATGTATCAATACTGAATAACTCGTATGGGGTACGATATAGCGCTGGGCGGCGTGAACGCAATGAAATAAAATGAAAGTTGTTTATTTATTATTAACACAATGTATTGATGAATCTCCCATCGAACTAAAATTTGAAATCACAATACTGAGGTGACGCAACACTCACACCCGACGGTCGTCGGCCGGCGCGTGCGACGGGCTCGGCTCCGCTCCATACGTACATACATACACATACACTGATCTATATTGGATATATTCTTATATTTAGCACCTTTCGGGGGGCGCTGCCGCGGCGCGTTGCGTGCACGTCTCAACTTGATGAAAACTGAACCGTTGATTGTGGTGACGATACATCACTCGGCGAACTGTTTGGACGCTTCGACACGTTCCAACACGCCGCACGCCGCACGCGGCGCCGCCCCGCGCACATCACATTAGTTACATCGAAATCACATATACGTAGGTACTTAACATTACGATACTAACGCCAAAACTCAGATATATCCAAAAATATTGCAATCGATTCAACAATACACTCCACTACGGCACGACACGAGAATATTGCACTCGGGAGGCCAGAGGCCACCCAGCACGCTACGTTCTGCGGACGCACGGTCGACGGGTGGATCGGCCGCGGCCGTGCGGTGCCGAGGTGGCGCTCTCGACGTAACTTGCCAAACCTATGTTTAGGAAACACGCGGCACGCCGACGCGGGGCACGCCGACGCCGTGGATGCCTCCCGATACGCCTCGGTGCCCCGCGCGGCTCTCAAGATCCAACGGTCGTTAATAGAGTACACGAACTAAACAACAAATCGTTTCACTTTGAGTAAACGACAATGAAACACATCGGCTCCGACAACAAACTTAAACAACCACAATAATATACACGAATAATCATTTTGTTTTTATACTGCGAGTGCAATCGT
The DNA here is from genome assembly GCA_018251895.1 of Agathymus mariae mariae. Classification (NCBI taxonomy): domain Eukaryota; kingdom Metazoa; phylum Arthropoda; class Insecta; order Lepidoptera; family Hesperiidae; genus Agathymus; species Agathymus mariae. Next base: position 2,835 of record DWPT01007731.1, on the reverse strand, counting down.
AACTAGTTTATACACAAAACATACATTTAAAATCATAACGGCCGAGTGCACCTGGCACGCGGCACCTGGCACCAGGCGCCCGGCGCGTGACGCTCGGCGCTCGACGCCGCTCCACATCGATATGTTAACTGATATATTAACTATTCGATATGATCGTTCGGCAAATTAACATGCAACGAAAGCCCGGACGTGTGCCGCGCGTCCGCCGCGCCGACACTGGCCGACTGGTAATAGCCGTCGATACGACCTAATGGTCATATTAATATCATTAAATTTCGTAGATTTCGTCGTAGAATCCTTAATGATTTTTTAATTCATACATATTTATAATAATAATTGAAAAAAGAATTAATTCATTCATTCGTTCTAAATTGCTACTATTATTAATAATCGATAATAAATTGGTGCATGCAATTCAGGGAGCCGCACGGACACAGCGGACGCGGCGGTCGCGCGTTCACCCCGCTGACCACTAACTCCATCAGCGTACGTCCATGCCGCCCGCTCGCAACACGGCGAGTCGCCGGTGTCACCGGCGTCGCGTTGGCGTTCATTTACTAATTCGAACTGAACGAACGATGCCACGCGACGGACGCGCACCACCGACAGTACAACTAGGCGGCGACACACGTCAATATTAACAAACCACGTGTACCGGGATGTGTTGATTCCGTTTAGACGAAGGTATATTTCGGTAACTTTGGAAATGGTTCGGTGATAACAAATAATAAAACGGATGGATACGTTTAAAAATTGGAAATACCTGTTCGCCGAAAGGCGCCCAACACGATCGACGCATACGCCCTTCGCTAGTAACTAAATATAATTTCATGAATACCGTATTTAATTTATTTGAATAATAATAATTTTCATTGGACTAGGTAAAGTTAGTACAAAGTGAGAACGCACTACGTCCGTACCACGTATAATGTGATAAAACATTTCAAAACCTTAAGTAGCAACATATGCAGTCTCTGGATTTGTACATACAATCGTTACGGCCGACGGCGGCGGGGGGCGGGGCCGCAAGGGGCGGGGGCACTGCACCTCGCGCGACCCCCGGCCGCGAGCCTCTCGTTCATTTGTCCTTCTGGCCGCCCCGAGCGCTCGCCTCAAGTGCACGTATCACATTAAACATTAACCACGAGCACGCGCAGGTGTCGCGTCGATGGTAGTGCGGGGGCTACCGACGCACGGGACACGTCGCCACGACGCGACGTACACGCGGGGCTTGCATATTTTTGTTGACCATTGGAAAGAATAGATTACGTTTCGGGGATGAAATATTATAGTAATATCGTATCGTCGTTGTGGACCCGACGGCGCGGACCGCGTCAGGTACGGACGACCGACTCCGCCGACTATTAAGCGTTCACTAAAGCTACGCCTGCGCGCACGAGATCACCAATGTAAGGTCCCCGTCGGGCACACGAGGTGGACACTGTTTACTGGTATTGGTTTGGTGAGTTTTAATTTATATACACAATCGCCAGACTGTTCCCTGCGGACAACGTACTACCAGACGAGACGACACGACACGACGCTACAGTACACGTGACATACGTTATTTTTATATATTCATCTATTGCAAACTCCCCGACGGAAAGCTCGTTCGAATGTATTCGTTGCCGATTTTCTTATTTCATTATAAAAAGGAAAAGCAATTACAATATATGTAGTATTTTTATTTGTTCATTTTCTGCACCGTCGTTGGTCTTGTTCGCATCGTTATACATTCGACGGAACAACCAATTAAGGTATGCGTCTCCGAATACGACGTCTTTTATTTTAAAACATTTAGTCGAATAGAACTTAATCCGCTCATGTCAGATTCGGTGAAGTTTCGATGAGTTTCGACGTGTGCGCGTGACGCGCGTGATATACACACACCTGATCAAAACCTGGCAAATGTTTCCTATCTGGTACTGTCACTTTCATACACGATTTTAATTTCATTATTTAATATAACTATATATAAATATGATAACTTGCTATATTGTGAGTAACACGTGAGCGTCCCTCGCCTAACAATCGTAATACTTTAGGTCCGAGACGATCTCCCGACGGCTCCACCCGTTATGTATGTATTTGACTCGAAGGCCATTTTTATCAAGTTCGAGGTCGCGCCGCGACACGCGCGATACCAAAACGTTAAGTTCCATTCGGTGCCGTGTCCAACGTCAACGTAACGAACCATTTAAATAATACATGGACGAATTATCGCACTGTACACGTAAGGCTAGTTTGGAAAGCTCGCCCCTGGACGAGACGAGCCACCTCGATGTTCTCTCGCTAGCTCCTAGTGGAGTCACGCACACAGGGAGACACATAATTAGAGGTTCAATCTATTTAGAAGCTCCCCCCCTTGGAAAACGTACACTAACTACATACATTGTACCGCTTATTAAGATCTCCACGGGTAAACGATCCTCGACGACACGTAACGACATTCAAACAGTGATCGTTTCACTGATGGCTGGCGTCCGCGTCCGCGTCCGCGCCACCGCGATAACAGCATACTAGCGTACGGTAAACACTTCCAACATCTGGTCACAATAAATAACTAACGTGACTCCACCCCAAGCCGCTCCGTACATTTTCGTACCGAGTCCCTATCGGGCGGACACGGGCTCGGAGGGTACGTCACGAAAAGCGTTTACAATTTATTTCACCGCCCGGTGATCGGCTGGGGAGACGTCGTCGTCGTCGTCGTCGTGGAGTGGCCGCGGTGGGCTCGAGGGCTCGGGGTGCTCGGGGTGCTCGGGGGGCTCGGGGGGCGATCACCTCTCGGCGTCGTCGTCGTCGTCGTCGAGCGGCGCGCGCATCGCGAGGTTG
>DWPT01007730.1:0-10620 GCA_018251895.1 Agathymus mariae mariae | reverse complement strand
GAGGAGTGTTATGACGAGCAGTGAAATGTACCCTACGCTTTTTACTCTGAATTGTATTATTCTGTTAATAACTTGAATGTTATTATTGTTTTATTTTGAGGTAATTAACTATGATTGATTGTTCTATCTTCTGCTATCGTAATATAAACTCTTTGTAACTAAAATTTATTTTCTATTTTTTAGTACGGTTAGCTCTAAAAGTGTGTTTTTTAGTTTTTTTTAAACTATTATTTATTTTGTCATTTTGTCAGTTTTCGTGAGCCACGCCGTTGTTTTAAGTTCTTTTACTATATGAATTAATTTAACAGTAAGGTGATTTTGCGTGTTCACCATCGCTTAAATGATTATCTTATAAAAAGGAGGCGTTTCTATGTCCGTGAGTATATATTTTTATGCATGTAAATACAGCCATATTTCCGTTTTTTATGAACTGATTTTGATGATTCTACTTTTAATGTATAGAAACTGAAAATGCTATAAGTATGAAGAAAACAATGGATGCAGATGGATATGGATAGATAGACAGAAGAAAATATTATTAATACGCACTACATGACTTCTTAACTAGAGTTGTAGACCATATCTCTCAAACTGAAATATGAGCCCAACTATGTGACAAAGTTAACGATAAAATAATGTAAGCTGGCAAGCTGTATAACGAAGAATGACGTCATTTTCTTGTCAAACTACAACGGAGGTTATAGCGCGAGTTGGTGCAACGATCACTTTTGCTCGAGACAACTCCGCGAACGGGCGCCTCACTTTGTATCGGTAAACCTAACCATTATTATTAATTATTGTGTTTGACTATAATAACATACATCTTGCATTAAGAATATCATGTGACAAGCTAGGACTTGTATAAATAAGGCATCATAAAGCACGAAAACAAACGTGAACCCAGGACATTTAGCTTGGCAGACTAGTTCATTACCAACTGAACTATATGATCGTGTATCGATGATAACTCAATTTATAAAAAAAATATACGCTATATTATTGTAGTAAAATGATTAAAAACATTCAGTAAAGCAAAACATAACAGCTGCAATTAGCGTTGAATCTTTTTCATTCACTGAGTCGCGAGTATTTTGCATATTCATACTAATATCTGAACAAACTTTGGTTTTTTGCCACTTCCAGCTATTTGTTTTACTTCAGGTTTAAAGACCGCCAAGTTTTTATCACGCAAAGGAAAACTTTCCATTTATTTTACATTTACATTTAATTTTCTGCTATGTAAGCTCTGTAGTAAATTTTACTTCCTTCTTTAAAAACAGACTAAGGTAATTTATTCCCTTTACCCACTCATTTAGTGGACAACTGCATGTTAAGGAAGTTTCTTTAACATTAAGGAGGTCTGGTAATTACCCCTCGTTGTTGCTTCTCAATGGATAGACAGAAGCAATCGGACTAAAAATGCTTCTCAACTTGCCACTGGACACTTTAAATATACTTACATCATTACATTATTTACTTAAATGTTACTTACATCGGATGGCCAGGCTTTTTAATCATAGGAGAAACCTTTAAAGCGATACCCATTATCTTGGCTGAAAAAAAATCCCTTAGTTTTTATCATAAAACCGAATAGCAGACAAGCCAATAGTCACCCCCTCACTAATACATTGGTGATGCCAGGGCATCAAAGAAGAAGGAATCTACGTTGCATGCTAAATATATACAACTTTTCTTGGTTGATTTTGACATGGGTGGTGGCCTGAGTACCTTCAGGATTAAAAACAGTGGGTATAAAGCATCAAACACGGAGGACCTGGGGCACTGTGTTGTCGGTGAATGAGCAACGCCCGAGCATTTGCATTGGTTCGGTCAATAACTACTGGAGCCGCTTATCATCTCAACTTTTACATTATGTAATTTAAATAAAAAAAGTCGATTTAGTTCTATCTAAATATCGCTAAGAAAATAATATTCTTGAACGGAACTAAATTCCACTTCAAGAATGAAAACCGAAGCGGCAGACTCAAAAACATCACATCCAACAATTCCATTGCAAGGAAAAGTCATTGAGAACGTTTCGCCCGGGGTCGCTAAGATTTCCAATACATTTCGTCTAAAATGGCTCGGAATTAGATTCGTTGGACCAACGCAACGGGTAACCGTTGGTTATTTCCTTGCAAACATGTGAAACGGTTTTCGGAGGGTGTACTTTATGAGAATACAAGTATGTAGGGATATTCGATTTAGCAAAACTAATCTGAACCGCAAAGAAAAAGGGTCGGATAGAAAGTCTTCAATATCTTCAAAAATACCTGACCCAGCTTTATGAAGTAAAGACTAAATTAAAGAATGTTTAATGCCACATAAAATAAAATATAAAACCTTTTTATTTATTTTTGATAATTGTATAAAAAACTGAAAAAGTAAATTTATGGTCTTTTTTGAATTTACCGAAAAATTCAAATGAATTGTTTCGCGTTTCGTTTAGTTTTGCAATAAAAAAGCTATAAATATGGTAATTGCCTTATAAATTTTATTATTCTGAAGTCATCATGTCATTAACCCCTAAATAATGTACCAGGATCCTGACGATGCTTGAAGATGGGCACAGTCAGCGAAATACAGCGAGAACTGTTGGTATGACTCTTTCTACAGTTCAGTGAGTACTCTAGAGTTTTCATGAAACTGGATCCAATCTGCGACGACCAGGTCAAATAAGGTGCACAACGGCGTGGGAGGATCGCTATATAGTGTCAACAATTTTGAGAAATTGCTTACTTACCGCTGTTGAAATAAAGAATCATCTTTACGAGTTGGAAGAAACAATTTGAGTACAGTAAGGTGGCGTCTGGCTGAAGCAAATTAAAAGCCATTAAGACCTTCAAATGGCCCAAAACTAGAAAAACATCGCAGAAACTGAAGGTTGAGTTATGGTAGTAGATAACACGAGAATTGGACTCTGAATGACTGGTCAAGAGTTATGTTTTCAAAGGAGTCTAGATTTTGTTTATACAAGTACGACGGAGGAAAAAGGTGTGCAGAAGACTGGCAGAATATTATAACCAAGCCTGTATAGGAGAAAAAGTACCATACGGCGAAGGCTCTGTTCACGTGTGGGCTGGAATTTCTTTCGAAGGCCGCACTGAGTTAGAGGTGATAGAAAATGGAACTATTACTGCAGAAAGACATGTCATTGAAATTTTGAATGACTACGTCGGTCCATTTTTAGTGGACATGGGCGAGTATGCCATTTTTATGCAAGACAATGCCCTCCCGCATACAGCTTAGATAGTGTTTGCCTATTTTCAAGAAGTCAGACACATAGAGTGGCCAGCGAAATGCGCAACCCCCACTTAAACCCCATTGAATATGCGTGGAACGAACTGGGACGACGTGTACGTCGGCGGAATCCGTCGCCAATCACGCTGCGTGAAATGAAAGAAGCTCTAATAGAGGAATGGCAGAATATTCCGCAGCGTCGCCTCTAAAACCTAGTAAAAAGCATTCCAAATCGCATAACAGTAGTATTGCGAGCTCGAAGAGGCAATACAGGGAACTAAAATAGATGAAAACAACAAAAAGCACATCTGTAACCAGTCTACATTTATGAAAATACTAGAAAATCTACGATTTTTTTATTTATTTTATATTTTTTAAGTATCAAATGCTTGAATTTATTTATTTTTATTGACATTTAAGCACATTAAAATATTCTTTAATTTAGTCTTTTTTTCATAAAGCTAGGTCAGATACTTTTGAGGATATTGAAGATTTTCTAACCGACCATTTTTTGTTGTGGTTCAGTATCATCTGCAAGTAATAGTATCAGACACTATGTTCTCTTGAACACAAGTAGGTGGTAATTGAATCGATGAATGAAATATCAGGTTGGACTCGAAGATACTCGAAGCCTCTTATAACTGAAGTATCGGGGGTTTGTGTAAAAATAGGTATGCTTACAGTGGCATCTTTGTATCTGTCATTTGGTGACATTCTCATCTCTATTATGGAGCTTGGTGTACAATTCAACAATTAATTCTCATCATTAATGGTAACTTGCTTTTGAAAAAATTTTCGAAATAATTAAATCGTTATAGTAGTGTCGATAATGTCGATGCATTGAAATACCTAACCCTGCAAGTAATCCGCTCAGATAAAATTACAGTATTGATGTTTACGTATGCAGTTAATGTTAATTTACCATTTCTTATCCATTTTGATAAAACTTTCCGAAATTCTTTCAAAACACATCAACAATATGAATAAATTCAATTTAATTTCAATTTGCACCGCATATGCAAGTAAGTACAATATAGTAAATCTAGAATCGCATACGTTATAATCAATACTGATTTCGTGGCAGCAATGATATTCACACAAAATAGCTGAATCCATACGTAATTAGATTTTTATCAAACTTTAATTTATCGGGGATATACATTAAAAGAGAGATTGATTTGTAAATGTTATAAAAATCTTAGAATTAAAGGATAGAAATTGTTGTAGTACCTAATCCCATTTCAGAGAAAATTCTATTTGCCTGTCTCTCTAAGATTTCTCGTGTCGTATAATATTGGAACAGAACAAGATTCTTGCCGCAGTCTGATATTGGCGCAATAGACACTTTAGTGATAACTTAAAATAAAATATTTTGACCTGAGTGACATTAAAAACTTTAAAAGTAATGAAGAAAAATATGGGAATTCTGAATTATTTAACTATTTTAACTATTACTTCAGATCTAATTTCGAAATGTTGGAACACAGGATTTTGTGTACCTTGAAAAACTATTTTATAGTGTAAAATGCATGAAAATTTCACAAAAAAAATTGTCAAAGATCATAAAAATTTGTAATTATTTTATGTGAAATTTCATTGTATTATATTAAATACTAGACATCATGGCACTCGTCACATAAGGCATTATAGTGCGAGGGGACGAGTGTGTAACTCTTTGTTTATCATACTGGACACGACCCCACGAAGCAAACATCATGGATTTTTTTCCATTAGAAGTCTACGGTTACTTCCGACCTCGCCAGACATTCAATCACTGACAATTGACAGGTGCGACGAGCACTTTGAAAGTCAGTCAATTATCGAAAAACGGTAGTTATTACGTACCATGACAATTCTTAAAACTATTATAAATAGTAAAAATAGAGTAGCCTATTTGAAACATAGACAGTTCGCCTAAATTGTATTGAATTTGTTACCGAAATTAATAAACCAATGATCGCTTCAACAGATCCCTACCGCGAGTGATTCCGGAAGAAGAAGCGACAAGCAACTCCCAAGGACCTTCTTTTTCCTACTCAGTTACAAAACGCACTTATGGCTATAAACATATTAAACTCATATGCAAGCAGTCTTATCTTTAAATTAATAATCTAGCTTATAACAAACTTATTTCATAAAAATACTTTTGACGTGAGTTTTCTAATTACAGTATAGCACATAATTTCTAACGAAATTTGACTATAAATGTACCCATATCCATGAAAAAGTCACCAGTTAGCAAAAGTCTGAAATTTGGTACAAACAGTTTAGCCTTATTCCTAGTATTAATGTTGGGAATAAACAAAAACAACATGATCACCACGTATTGCAACCCTTCATAATAGTATATACAATTTGAAGAAGTATTTTGTGAAATTCTGTCTTACATTCTTCTCATTTCTTGATTGACAACGCATCAGTAATTAATACCTTTGCTGAAGTCCATGTTCGACGGTAACCACATACCATCAGCTGGCCCATCTGCTCCTTTGTCGGCTATTAACATAAAAAAATATCAAGCTAACTGTGCACCAGTACCGCATTACTAACAACCTGTTTCGCAAGGAACCGCCGCTCTGTCTGCTTGCCGTCTGCTTGTCAATATTAGAATAATCCGACAACAAAACTGGTCGGATTTAGTCTTCATCGCAGGACTTGACATCTAGCACGTTGGACGATGAAAATCATGTCTTGACGGAAGCAAGCTGTTTACACCACGTCAAACCGAGTGTATTGTCAACGCTGAGCTGTGATCAAACTTATAGTTCTGTTGCCATTTTATTCGATAATCGCAATGAACGACCAACTATCACACATTCTCATTATACCTGATTTGACTGATAAAGAATGGCAACAGTAAACTACATCTGGTATAAACGTGGTTTATAGGATGTAAAAGAAATTGGAAAAAAATATTAACAACTTAGTATTTTTTCTAGCGCATTCAGCTTCGTAGGAATGATTTCTGATTTAACAAAGTCCGCTAAAAACGGTCCGGGATTAGATCCGTGCAACCGTCGCTACGATGACCTGAATACAGCACAGGCTCTATTTCCCCGGTGAAAATTCTTATTTGTTCTACGAACGTGGTTACATTTTTAGACGGCTCTGTACCTCAGTATTGACCTCACTAATGAAAGACGAGTTCCAGGTTCGTATTTCAACCGGATTGAGGGTTTGTCTGGTAAATGTTTGTTATACGACCAAATTTTTGTCAGCGTTGACATTTGTGACACGTTTAATTGTTCCGGATCTTCGGTTGTTCTTTGTGCTGTATTCCGGTATATCAAGTGTTAAAAACGCCACGCGATGTTTGCCGTCAACGAACTACGTTATTATTAATTTGTCTCAAAAATACTGCAACGTTAAATAAAAATATATATTTATTGTGAACTCGAATCCTGCAGGCAACCCTAATTTATCAAATTATGTGTTTATTACTAATTAATTATCACTTGCTTCGGTGAAGAAAAATAGCGTGAGGAAATAATCATAAGCCACATTCCCTCTGATCATGACCCGAGCTCAGCAATAGGACAATTAGAGGTTGTAATGACGATGATAAAGTAAAAAAATTACAGCATCTTTTTCGTGCTAATTACAGGTGAGTCTGTTAACGTTGTTAGTTTTTGACGTACGTAACGTTGACAGGCTCATCTGTCATTAGTGTCTGTGTAGTGTCAACTGTCAAGAGTTTCTCCACGCTACCGCAATCTCGCCTGATCATTACCGAAAAATCAACGGATCAAAATATCAGTAAACAATACAAAAATCGTGAGTACTCGTTATAGTTAAAATGTATCATGTCCGGAATAATAAAGTTTAAAATCATATTTTTAAAATAATTTATTCACATGGGTATGTTATTGATAGAGTTATTCGCGTAACTTTGGCTGCTAGTACCGATTCAAAAAGGTACGAAGATTAATGAAGGTAGTAGAAGCAAAAATTACATGTATTTACAGAATACCTAAATGACGAAATGATTTTTAATTTGAATGAAACGCTGAAACTAACTCCTGAGCTCGCATACGAGTGTACAGTAATTATTTGCCAGTAAACACGCATAACTGGGGGCTCCATATAATATTTTCAGAAGTAGGTATACGAAGTCTGCTAAACCATATTTGGCCAGCGTGGTGGATTCGAGCCCAGTTGTGGGACAGATATGTTACAGGCTACTACGTATTTTAATCCGAGTGACATAAATCGGTTTAGTTATTACTATTCCAACCTTTGTTCGTCTATGAATTTAATCTTTGAAGCTAAGGTAATCTTTGTTCGCCTATAGATTTAATTGTTGAGAATACAAAGGATAGCTCTTCACAGTGTGCTAAGTTACTTTGAGCTTTTGACCGCACCCGACAATAAAGGATCCAGTCTAGGAAGTCTAGTATTGTATTGTCAAAGCTTTTACGTTATGTTTATTTCACGGTTGGCCTTTGGTAACGATGTTAGGGTGCATAATATGAATTCGTAAACGCCTCTGACTGTTAGGTAATGTTCAGTTTTGATCACTTATAAATCTAATATGTTTCAATTTAGAATATTGAGTGGTAATCCGACAATCTTTATTTAGTGAAATGCAGTCAACTTTCACCAATTAGTTCAATTTTATGAAGTTAAGTAATATTTTTTAATATACTGCAGTTCGCTGTCGTTTCAATATATATATATTGTCTTCTTTGAATTTTTTGTAATAGTATAATAAATATCGTATAAATAAATAAACGTTACACACTTACACCCCCGCGCAAGGAATTCCTCTGCTACGAGCGTCATATACATACAGAAATATGACATTACAAACACCCATGGTCAACATTTATCTCTCACATAAATATCTGCGCCGGCCGAGAATTGAACCCGAGCCCCCAAGCTCACGGTCACTACGAACTGAGCTATGGTATCGTCAAACTTTATTTCATTGTTTAACTAATTAAATCCATAACCATAGAACATATCCAGATTCTTTAAAATTATTCCTTATATTAAAGATAATTTATTTATATCAGTATACTATTTTTTCTATCATTACACAAATCAAAACGTTTATTATTTAATTTACAGTTTAACAAACAAATAGTGTGCGCTTATTCAAATATTTATTAAAGTAATAATATTTCTATTGGTTTTCAACTTGAACATTAACTTGACCCATTTCTCTCTATTTATTCGACGGCATAATTACTCTCTTCGTGGGTAGCCTGAAAGAAATCACTATTTATATTGTATTTTCTTTTATATTACCTTGCTTCGAGAGTAAATGATAAATCAATTATATAAATATTACTCAATATGTTGAAATGTTTAAATCTATACATTATTATTCACAGAAGAGGTAACCTCGTAATCTCCAGCCAAGAGAGATTTTTTAAAACATTGTTTTCTAAGAAGGCTTGACATTTTATGAAACAAAATAAGGACAAATGTTGACAACTTTGACATCACATACACCTTATACCATAACATATTTTTCCTACAAGCTGTGCTTTGATGCGTCTTTCAAATGTTCCTATACTTAAATCACGTATCAACGTTGGAACCTTATTGTTTAAATAATTAGTATCAATTTAGGATCTTATTAAATCTGTGTTTTACCTAATATTTTATTATTATTATTATTTGTGTGCGATCGAACTATTCCTCCTTTCTGTCAGGCTTTTGCTTATTAGTACATGGTTTTTTGTTAAGCTGATTACCCCTGAGCTCCATGCATTATTATTTTACTTTAGTATTACGTAACTCCTCCCTTATGTAAATTTTTTAACTTCAAACATCGTACGGTTACTGCTCAAGATATCTGCAATCGTTATATTTTTTTTTTATGTAAATAGCAGCCAAACGAGCAAACAATCCACCTACTGCTATGTGGCCTCCGTCGCCCATGGATAGTAGAAACACCAAAGGCATCACTAATGCGTTGTCGGCCAAGAAAGAAGGAAGTACTGACTCTCAAGCCCCCACCCGGAACACGACGACTCGTTTGGCGGCTGACTTAAGCAGGAGGGTGGTAGCTAGCCAGGCAGACTTAATAATAATACTAATAATATAATCCTTACGTGAAACCCTACCACTAAGCAAGCTAGCTTTTTTTCACATAAGTTAATGCTTGATAGCAATCCCACCTGATGGTAAATGGTAATGAAGTCTAAGATGTTGAACGCAGTAATTCGTAATAGCCTAATCACTCTCCTCTTGAAGATACATATAAATTGCCAATAACTATGTATTACTAATACCCACTGATATTAAATTTATTAGCATTAGGTTGAGTAAAACCTAATCACATTTTATAACCATTTTAATAATATTGGCCAGTGCTGCTTTCATTTCAAGTTGTATGTCATAATTATTATCAGTGACCCCGAAAACCTTTGAAACGAAGCTCCTTTCAACTTTTTGAACATAAGTAGCTCTAGGCCACAAGGGTTTTGTTCAAGGCGTTTTGTTTGTTTGTATACGAGTAAGCAAGTTATAAATATTACAAAATAATATTTCCATATGAACGTTTACATAGTCAAATGCTACACTATGATTCAATATGTCGTCGTTAGCATTTACATACAAAAACTCATCACATCTGCAACTATGATTTTTTTCTCTGTTACAGAAATGTCTGCCTCGACCAGGAATCAAACTCGCGACCCTTCACTGGGATGGGAAAATCACGTTTAGATGACGTTGTAACCTGAAGATTAAATATCTAACTAACTTTTACAAAAATAGCCAACACGTAACTCATCTCAGTAAACTACTTATAAACCATAATTTAGCAAAATAGCTTCAACCCATAATGACCCAATTTTCGACAACAACCCGTAAATAATTGCTTCCTGCATCCGTTAGGGTTCCCGAGGAAGCAATGGCGAGTATCCGCAAAAGAGCTTCTATAAATCCCATAGAGCAAACACTTTTAAGCCATGACATAAAACCATAACTGTAGACGATCACGCAAGAGCACACTATTAATATGCCGTTTATGTAAATCCGTCTTTCCCCTTTGTAATAAGGAAATGTTTTATTTCTTTGATTTAGTTAATTTTAGGGGAAGTGCTCAATTTTTGATTATGAATTATTGTATTTCAATTGAAGCAAAATAAAAAAACGAAGTCCTATATGAAACATTAATGTTACTGGATATAGCTCCTTTTACTTCGGACCAGTCAATTTGTAATGTTGATTGATGGTATTTTTTTTACATAGAATAAGTTAATACTTTACAACAATCCCACCTGATGGTAAGTGGTAATGAAGTCAATTTTATATAATATAAATAATATATAATAATATAATATATAATAAACGAGAGATAAATACTCAATTAATAAGGACAGCAAACAATTTTGTGAAGAAATTGGATTAGGAAATGAAGATAAT
>DWPT01007729.1:0-10621 GCA_018251895.1 Agathymus mariae mariae | reverse complement strand
GGGCGTGGGGAAAAACAAGTGACGGGGTGATGGGGCATGTCGGACTTTTGTTTTTGGGATAGCTGATGTCATGGCGTGAATAAATAAGTTCTAAGATATTTAGATATTTCCTTAATAATATACCTTGAATAATGCACCTTCCGTGTAGTAAAAGATATTTTCAAAAAGGTGCCTTGGCTCCGGATATTATTTTCCGCGTGTATGTGCGGTATAAGTAGCGCGGTTGTGGTAATGAGTTTGTGTATACAAAGTCACAAAGTTCTCACTCTCTCTTTATAATATTAGCATATATTTGATGTTCTGGGTCTGTTTTGTTTAAATCCAATGTATATGTACTCATATTGGCTGAATATCCGGGACTTTAGTCGCGAGTAAGGAAAGAGCTGAGCTAGCTCCAAATGCCTCAGATAGTTGTCAGTTTTGTTTATTTTATTTTTATATCTTTTTTGTGAATTCGTAACTATATTTGATAATAAACTGATTTTATATTTATTATCATTAAATTAAAATAATTTATAATTTTAAAAGTTTTTATAATTAAAGGTACAAAAGTATAAAATAAATCATTAATTTAAAGTCAAAAGTTTAACAAAATATTCTTCAGATGTCTCTTTTCACTCTTTTAACTCTTTCAAGTTCCAGAGCTGCTTTAAAAGGTAGTCTTGGGTTAACATTTTCGTTTTTTTTGCATCTTCAACTCTGATTAACGGTTCATTAAACGTAAATAACTTTGTTTCTCTAGACTCCCGTTTTTCGTTATTTCCAAGTGGATCTTTATCGTGATATTCTAAAACAATAAAATATAGCAGTTATTTAAATAAATATTAATGAAATTGTGGCGATTGCATGTTTTATTTCCACCGTTAGTTAAAGCTTACTCTAGCTGGCATATCACAATCATTTTAAGGGCCCATTAAATATAAATTCATTTCTATGAGCAGAATTCTCGACACCTAATACAACCAACGATCAACCTTATTTTACCACTAGTATAATGAAAACAATTTGATGATGGAAAAAATACCACAGTCATACCTGAAAATGTGTTACTTTCACCGCTTAATTCTGGTTGTTTATTCGCCAAAAATACTTTATATAATTCCTTTGCGAGAGCAATGTTCCCATTCTCTAGATGGAATAAAATTCTTTTAGCTATATTATAATTAGCATTTGCATTCAAATCAATTTCTGTTCTTTCTTTATTTTTAATATAAAGTCTTAATCGGTTCATTATTAATTGGTTCATTATTTGATCTCTTTTCAGTTTGAAATTATTATTCACATTAGTCTCTGCCCATTTAGGTATCATTTTTAGTGATTGGTTAAAGTCATCGATAACTCTTGTACTCGGTTTTATGTTTTCTGATCTATTAATCTTTAGTTTGGTTATAATGGCCACTAATTTCTTATCAAGGTTTATATTTATAGCTGCATTATCGATGAAGTCATGAAATTCGTTTTGCTTTTCTAAGGGTAACTTCTTTAAAATTGTAAACGATTGTTTAATAGCATCCAAAACATTTGTATATTGTTTAACATCTGCTTCTAGCGTTTTTAACAAAATTAATCTCTCTGAAGGTGCCACACCTGAATGAACTGCGAAATTTTTATACGTATTTCTAGATAATTCAACCTTGTCCATCATTTCCCTCAGCTCTTTATATGTCTTTGGATTTTCACTTAAAAATCTACGAGTCGCTTTTTGAAATTTTTTGTTCAAATTTTTTATAGTTCGCTCCCAAACAACAGCTGACTTTGGTCTCGAAGAAATATTTATATTAGTTCTTCTGTTTGGTACTACAAACTTCATATCCAACTTCAGTGAATCTATAAATGCACTTACTTTATTAATAGAAGTAATAGCTGCATTATTTTTCAAATTGTCATTGCGATTATCGTCATTAGATTTTAAGATATTATATATGCAAGGAAGTGCTTCTGCTATGTCAATATTACTTTTGCTCTTTATTCCATGTTCCTTTTGTAAATCAAATAAATCCTGTAGAATATTTTTTATGTCATTTTTAAGCTTTTCTTTGGCTAATTCCAATGAACTATTTTTACTTTTTGCGTTGGATCTTAATTTTAGAACTGTAGATTTATTTTGTTTCGCGTTAGTAGGATAACTTGTATTGTGTCTAAATATAGTGTTGTTATGTATCATAGTATCTGGCTTATCACTTGCAACTTTTAAAAGATCAGTTAAAGATTTGATTTTAAAAAATTCTGATAAATTGTATAGAATACTTCCTTCTACATTAGAAAGAGGAGTGACGACTGATTTTTGTAAATGAGTAAAAAAACAATTAGGGTGTTTTTCTATGTTGCCTAAATAGTCCGAAATCATTCTATCTTTGGCACTGAGTGCTGTATTAGCCAAATTTACATTAAAAATATTTTCCAGATTTTTCTTTGCAATATTATCTTCCCTCAACATATTATATGATTTTACTCTTTTATTTATGTTTTTACCGTTTTTATTAGGACTTAAAAGATTAGTTATTTTATCTAAAAGTTTCCCGAAAAGATTCAGTGATATGTTTTCATCCATCGACAATTTTTCTTCTACAGCTACTATTGATTTTTGACCTTCAGATTTAGGTAAACTCTTTATGTCACTAATTTTTTTTTGTAATTGCTCATATTTTTTCATCAAACTTAAAACTTCATTAATTTTACTAATCGCAGTTACTCTGTTTTTGCTTTCAAAACTTGCGTTATTTATTTGAAGATCTATCATACTAGAACCATGTTCATTCATCATTATAGATTTTTCAGTGCAATTATTATTATCTAGCTTGATTGTTTCTGGGAATCCAATGTTTGCACACAATGACATATTTCTAATATCCTTGTTTTTATCAACGACACGTGACAATTTTTCTAAAGCTTCTTTTAGAAAGGTTTCTTGTCTTAAAGTTAGAGGTTCCTTAAATAATTCCAACAAATCATTAATTTTTTCGTGTTTCATCACTTCAGTTTCATAAGACCCTTCATTGGCATCCTTTTCCATATCCCATAACTTATTTAATAAATTGCCGGCAATGTAAGTCATTGCTGTCAATGTATCATTTTCAGGGGTAAATGTTATATTTGAAACAGGCACAACATTTTTATCTCCTATTCTCTCAGAACCAAGAGTAAGCTCGTTAACCACCAAACTTGATAAGTTTTTGTTTTTAATAACTTGTGAGTAATTACCAAGAATTTTATGTATTTCTTCGTGACTTAAGCCATTAATTTTATCTTCACTTGGATGTGTGGAATCTACTTTGTTTTCAGCAATATGATGTTCAAGTTCGTGTGGTTTATTATATTCAATATGTAGATCATTGGCCGAAACATTATGATTTTCATATAATTCTGTCCTTCTTGATCTCTTTCCCACTTTCAGTGCATTTACTTTATGTGCTGCGATAGTTCCAGAACTATTCAAGTCTTTTAATGTATCTGAAAATTAATTTTTTGCGAAACTATAACTTGTTTATCAAACAAATTTCCTTAATTCATTGTGTATTGTACTAACAATGAAAAAGGCAGTGGATCTAGGCTTATTAAAGGTCGATGAGCTTTATACCACCCAGTTTTATCTCGACGATATCGGGGATGGTGGTAACTAAAAACTTCAATAAAAAAGTAACTTATCGAAGTCACGTAGTTTATACTATATTTACTAACCTTCATTAATTTCATCGACAGTTTCATAAAACTTAACAGTAGCGTTGTTTCTGTCGTCATACACTGACCTTTTTTGTCGTCCCATAAGAAATTTTAACTCCTCTTCCATTTCAATTTTTTTATCTGGAATTGAGTAATTAAAATTAACTCCATACCCAACACCTAAATATTTAGAAAAACACATACTTACTTGTGGAAATAATTTTGTTATGTTATTACTTTTTGGAAATTAATAAATAGGCGTAGTGTGCAAATGTGCTATATTAATTAAAAATGTGCATCAGTGCTGCCCTCTAGACACAGTTATTAAGTAACCTGAAAGCAATGACAATATAAAAAAAAATCAAGCTACATTTACATGTGGTAATATAATGCACAGCGATCAAAAATTTTAAGTATTAACAAAAATGTTGTTTTAAATTTACCTAGTAACAGATCTTCTTCGGGATTACGCGGTGGAGGTACAAGGGACCCTGGTTCTCTTTTTTTCTTTTCTTCTAACCCTAAAAAATATATAAAACCGCAAATTTTAATTTTTTAACCGGAAGTAGTTTTAGAAATGGAGGAGAATCATCCGTGACAAAAAGACATCATCGATGCGTTGCCGGTGGTGAAAGTGAAATACCCGAAATGATACTATGGCATTGCAATTAAGCCCATTTAAACATTCTCATTCGATTCTAGAAAATGGATGGTGACCAGTCAATACAATTTCTTTACTCTTCCAGAAAGTATCCGGGCCCAGCAGTAGAACATTTTTTAATAAAGAACGTACGTACGTAAAATAAGTTTATGCAACAATCCCATCTGATGGTTATTAACCACTATTGCAGTGAAGTCTAAATTGTTAACCGCACTAACTTATTAAAGTCTATTTGCTATCCTTCGGTATGGACCGAGTTTTAGAAATAAGCTAACCTTCGTACAATACGTCTAAAGCGTTGTCCAGAGCGACATCATCCACCACGCTGATATCTTCTTCCGGGGGACACTCAATCACCTTCTGACACTCCCAATTCCCGGTTTCGTTGCAGGAACACCGGGTACACCCGGAGCACGCGTTAGCTGTTCAGAAAATTACGATCAACGGTTTTATTTTTGACAGCCTAATTTCAATCGTTAAAATAGCTTTGAAGAATACTAGAACAAAGTTCCACTGAAATTGAGAACTTGACATTACACATGACAGTGACAATCATGTTTAGCAATGTTGCCGGCCAAGTAAGAAGCAGCGTACCCATTTGTTGACGGACTCTAGCATTACAACCAAAAATGAAAATGATAAAACCATTTCACGGCTTCTTATTTCAGGGCAAGGTTATTGCGTAATTAGCCAAGCAGGTTAAAATCTTACCACGATGCATAATGTCAGAATTAAGCCGAGCAGTATAGAATCCAGCAATCTACATTAAAAGTGACTTGACCCATTTGCTCCTTACGTAGTCCAACAGTCTCGCTACAATCGAATAAATTTATTTGGCAAAAGATGAAGCTACTTACATTAATATAGGTTAAATAATCTCTCTTTTCCATCTATTTAACATCACCGGTGGTCACATTTACTGAGATGTGCAGGAATATTATTAATTCATTATTAAAAATTAAAACACATACTACATATTGCATAACATAAAGGTGAAACATATATAATTAAACATTAAAATGACTATAACTTACCGTCAGAACAATCGGTGTACTGGGACACGTATGGTACACACTGCGAGTCTTCCAATCCACCACCGACTAGAAACATTATAATCATTTACAGTCGTAAAGTTATTGATGAGACAACATCATCGAAGTAATTAATATTTAGTGTTCCTTGTGAAGAAGAACCATATGTAATAAATATTTATATTTACCTGTTATATTATACTGATTCTTCTGTTTAAATTTTAATTTAACACTCTGAAATCTCTAAACTAAAAACACCTGTCAGCCAATTAGACGTATCTAATAAAATGTTAAATGTCATAATTTTCTATCATTAAATTACTCCATAAACTGCTTACATTTATAAAATTCAGAAAAATTAATTTTTTTAATAGAATTATTAGGACCTCGTTTATTAGAAGTTTATATATTAGTCCTAAATTTGCATAAATAATCAAAATAAACACAAAAAATACTATTTAAGTGATTATAAAATAACTTTAGTGATATAGCAGTGCAACCAAACGTGAATATATTGTGCACGTGCTGTTTTTAATACGCATAAAGTGTACTCAGTGTAATGTGCAAAAGGAAAATTTATATAGAGCTCTGCATAAAACTCATTAGTTATCCATCATGTTTTTTAATTGCATTATAAACTATAAAAGTAACAAAAATATAAAAGAACACTAAACAACACTTCATATTCACTTTAAATCACTCAGTTGAAGTGTCCATAGATAAATAATTCACTCGTAACCGTACACTTTAAAAACACTTTTTATATTTCTGGTCATGAAACTTAACTCTTTTCTGATTCCTATCGTAACACGTTCAAAACACACACACACTTACGTTATCTTAATTCAATTGAACTGAAACCTGATTCCTTCTTCGTTTTTTATATATTAAACGACTTTCGGTGCTTTTGATAATTTTCTTTAAAGTTTATACATTTAACAATGAAATCTCTTGGATTGCTTGGATTGATATTATTTTCTTTGGGCCTTTCTAATTTGTAGAATTTAAAAAAAATACATTTTAATTATTTGGGTCAGTCAAGCTCACTAAATATTCTAGTAGATGTGTCTTCGTTTGGAAACAAATCTTTAAATAATAACTTCATCGCAATCCGAGTGATTCTTCTTCATTGAACATTGTGCTTCTAATCATTGTTAACAATGAAATCCACGTAGTCGCCTCCGGGGCTACCGGACATGATGTTTTCCTTTGGTATCTTCCGCCTCATCAGCCGAATCTTGTTCCGGACCTGTTCGTGAAGATTCCGCCGGTGACCATCCGGGTGGTTGCAGCAGAGTGTATCGCCTCCTGCAAATCAACCTTACCTTTATAATCAGAAAATAATTGTCTAACTAGGTACAAATGTGTTGAGAGTGGATTGGCTCGGTCGACGCCTCGTCCAAGATTCTATAATTTGACATTGCAAAAGGCGATACACTTACATCGGCGAAGATATACAATTTAGTTATATAATATTTGTATATTATGTTGCGCCACAAATCACTAAAAAAACATAGTCACTAAGTACACACTACACTTCTCTTAAACCACACCACACTACATATACATCTATATACACACTACATATACATCGAAATCTTATTATTTTTCCTAAGGTCTATAAGATAAATCAAATAAAATACTACAACAAAAGTACTTAAACATATTAATGAGAAAGCAGTTTGCAACCCAAAGCGATTAAAATAAAAATTGCTGAAAAATTATAAATTCATCCAAATACCATTTTCCATTAGATCAAACATTCCTTCATCCATTTTTCTCCTCAATCTATAAGACAGTTGCCTGAAGTAAGCTGGTCTATCCTGTTTAAACAATATTTTGTATGCATTTCTCGAAGCATCAGGATATCGAATGATCCTGTAGTACTCGCAAAAGACAGGATCTCTTGAAATGCAACCTGCTTTCTTGCCATCCAGCGAACAAACGCAGTAGAAACAGATCTCTTTATTGGAGTAGTCCAGAAGGGAGTCGATGTCACTAGCAACGTCTATGTCAGTATCGTTAGCTGTAACACTGTTGCTGTAATATGATCTGCCTCGTCTACAGCTTGCCCTCGCTTCGTACGGTATCTCGTCGTCGTGCCAGATGTAATCTGTGATTTAGGTGTATTGGAATATAAAGAAAATGTATTTAGAACACCTAAATGGAAACTAACGTATCATTTATATTTTTACTAACTACTGGATTATGACATACGTGTTTAACTTATCTAAGTAAAAGTTTTAACATATATTTCTTACTATCTTCTATCAATCCCTACCAAACTATACAATCTCATCACCGTTAAAATATACTAAGCCCTCGATTGTTTGTGATACATTTGCATATTCATAAGCAGTATTAAAAACAGCACATCCCAATTTATGTGAATTGCTGTAATGAACAACCCCACAGACCTCGTCTGATCCTGTAGGCTAAAGACCTCTCATGAGAATATGGCATACTCTTGCCCAGGTCATTCTTGATCATGCTCAATCTTATACACTCGTTGACATTTCTTGCTGGTCTTCTGCTGCAATATTCATCTCTGCCTTCTACAGAGCACACACATATGCGACAGTTCTCATGATTAGGTACGGCATTCATGTGTGTTCTCAATATTCCACGTTCTTCGTCGGATTCTGATATTTCGTCTAGAACCTTTCTTTCTTCCATTCGTATGACCGTACGACCTGGTATACATTTGAAACCTAGTTCTGCAAGTTTATCTTCTTTCGGTGAGATCCGATTGTACATGAAGTCTAAAACGTCATAAACACTTCAGAGGTAGCCTTATACTCGTAGTATTGCTAGGAACTAAAAACTTAGTGATCCTACCGATTCTAAGACTCCAATTTTGTATTAATATTTGACTGTAGACTATTCTATATATTTAAATTTAATCAACATCATGACGATGATAAGAAACAGAAATAATTGATAATTATATAAGCTAATTAAATTGTAATTATTCGCGATTACCTGCTTATGGTATACATTTTATGACAGATAGATAAATTGTTTTATTCCACAGCGTAAACCGCGATGTATCAATGGATCCTTGACACGGAGACTCCGTAAACACCAGCCGTAGGCTCTACACATCTCCTCAGTGTTAATATAACCTGTGTAGCTAGCAGATACCACCAGAAATTGAGGAATTTCCGTAGGTTGGTGAAGTAGACGGAGGTGAATCTCTCGATCTCAACCCTCAAGAGTAGATAAAATAAATCACTTTTACTTGCACATCAACACCAGATCCATACAACGAACGAGAAGACAATTTTAGTATCAGCGTCGTTTTCGCAGAAGAGTGCACGAGCGTGAATAGAACCTACACCAACGCGTCAATTGTTACGTCTATTGGAGCTACCTTACTGTATAGTTTAATTGTGGATGGTGGTAAGGTCGTTACCTGCCTAGCCTAGTTCTTCATGTGTAGTTTACCCAACGCGTCGGTGATGCCTTTAATTTGACCACTTTAACCATTCGACGGGTCATCTGCTCAGTGGGACATAAAAGACCAGTCATAAGCACCAATGGTGTTCATATCACATTGTAGACAAAAAACGTTGAATTCATGTGTTACCTAGTTCAGTTGCAGTAATTTAAAGTTTTAAAACAAAAGTAATTAGACACGACTTACCAGCTTCCACGCACCGCTCGGCCACCAGGAGGGCTATCACCACCACCAGAATAACCTTCATTGTATCAGAATGAAGTGCCGTGAAATCACAGCGTTTTATATGACTTATCGCTTGAATGCACTCAATGATATCTTTCATTGTGTATGGGCCGGACTTGATTATTATTTAAGAATGACGAATTGGCTAGATTTTTCTTAATAAATTACCACCGGTTAACTATCGAAGTCTAGAAAATATTTATATAAAATTAAATTGTTCAGTTAGAATATGTGATGAAGTTATATGAGAATGGGTCGCAGAAGACAAGTATAGACAAGGCCTCGGGTGGCGAAAGCGAACGACACCTGTGGGTCTATTGCAAAATACGAAAGCGAAAGAACGCTGCTCGAGCGTCCGAGTATCCATGACGGATTTCCCCTGGTAAAAAAAATAATTGAATGACACTTCATCAACATGATCAAGATCTTAGTAATTCGCTTCTTATCCTAAGAAATTTTCTGTCCCATGGACTGATAATATACAAGATACAACTTTGATTTTTTTTTTAATGATACTTATCTAGTGGTTTACCTTTCGAAATAAATGGCAAATTTGTTCATCAAAAACTGACTTATTTTAAACCATTTGTTTTATACCTGGAGAACCTAATTCTGATTTTACATTATTATTGACAACTCTGAACAAATAGCCTGTAGTGGATGGCACGTTCATCGGAACTATATGTCCCACATGATGGTCTAAATGCGGTGAAGGTTAATTTCAATAATGCGCCAGTAAATTCCGTCCCTGTTAATGAGTGCGCTATACAATACTTAGTTTGCAATAGGAGAAGCGATCGTAAAACCTTATCGGCTCACCTGCACTCTCTGACACCTGGGCGCCGTTGTTGGACAACTTAGACAATCGACTTAATTATTATAAATAGTATAGTAGCTAAATAGAACTAGCCCCGGTTCAGTGGCCGATGTTATCTGTGGACGCCTGTAACCAATACTGCACACATAAAACTTCTTTTTAAGCATGATAGGTATCAAAAATAGTATTAACTTATTATTTATGGTCAATAAATTTTCGTGTCGCTATGTGCGTTGCGGGCACTTCTACAGTTTCAAGCATATGCTATAAATTGCATGACATAGTGTTTAACACGAAGTGTACTTGTAAATCTACTTACTAGAAAAATATTTTTTTATTTATAAAATCCCAACAAACTAATTGAAAAACTATCAACATACATACATACTTATTTATATCACTTGATATGTAGTCCGGGACGCGCGTTTCGAGAATTGACTAAATCAGTCTGACCTATAAGGAATGGTACCTGAGACCAAAGGAGCACTCCTTAATTGGTGATGACAAAATGCAAATACGAGCTCGTCCAAGTTGCAACGAATACCTAAGCCTAAAGGAGCCAAGATTGAGACTTCAACGTGCGCCTCAGACATGATAAACTAAATATATATGTGTAACAATAAAATTAAGCTTTTCAGTATCTGTGGATATTAGGGAGCGCCCGAGGGCATGCGCTGGGCAGAATCGCCGTGTTGGCAATCCTCACCACGCCAGTGCCGTGGCGCCCTCTAACAACTTGTACCTACCAGATCTGCACCAATAAGCGA
>DWPT01007728.1:0-10621 GCA_018251895.1 Agathymus mariae mariae | reverse complement strand
GATAGGATTTAAAATAAGTGATGTGCAGTTTATAAAGTAAAATTTGAACTTACAAAGAATATGAAACAGAAATATCTATATCTACACTGATAATAAAATTCTAGCTGATCGATTTCTGTACATGAACGATGTATGAGAAGAAAAATTTATAGGGGCCCTTATTAACGCAATGACGCCTTATTTGTTCCCGCTAATCTCAGAAACGGCTTGACCGATTTCGTTCTAGTTTCCACTAATGTATTGCAGTAAGCGTCACATAATATTTAAAGTTTATTGCATTGCAATCCGTCCATAACAAAAAAGTTATGAATGAATATATGTATTTCTAATTCACAGAACGTGAAAAACCCAAAAAATGCAAATGCTTAAGGTTATTTTTCTGAAGCGAAGCGAGGGTATTTGCTAGTCAAAAATAAAAGTGTAAAGAGGCTATATGTGTACATTGAGTATTTATTGAACTTTTATTTGTTAAATATAAGTTTTTTTTATGTATTTTATTATAGTATTTTACGAGCAGACGAACCACCTGATGGTAAGTGGTCACCGTTGCCCATTTAGTCAAGTCCAGAGCCGGAACACGACGAGCCGTTTGGCGGCTGTCTCAAGAAAGAGGGTAGTAGCTAGCCAACCTAGCTGTGGCTTCGCAGGAAGATAATAATATCAGTAATAATTTTAATGACTTAATAAGAATACTGTTAATATAATTCTTACGCGAAGCCCTAATACCAAACAGACTGGTTTCTGTCACTTGTTACGACATCCTTTTCTGTCAGCATAGGATTGGGGGAGTACTCTAGACCGCCCCAATACAGCCAAGAAACAATTTCTTAAAAATACTACAAATAAACAGAATAATAGATAAATATCTTTCTATAAACAAATTATAGAAATACTTTTTCCATTATTGCTGCTTGGTAATTATAATTATTTGAGTTACTAACTTACGTTTATGTAGAAATAATGGTTCATATACGAAAAATCGTGCATCAAACAAACTCTAAAACGAGCACGTAAAAGGTTAATATGAATACAACGATTTAATAATTGTGACTAGAGGTAAATAACTTAAGTATCTGAGCGCTACCCTGCAAGTCAGTTTCTGTAGATCAGATAAATTAAGGTATCCCCAAAGGGTGAATCAAAACGATGTGATGCCATAAACAGCAAACGCCGACGCTGACGCCGACGTCAACGCTGACTTCAACCCAAAATTCATATTTTTCTTCATCTATTGCTACAAGTATCACTAATACACTTATGTTTTTCTTATATTATAATCGATATAATAATGATAATGTGGAAATCCTTCAGAAGATAAATGATCGCTCCATTGTTTGCAAGATACATATTACAATCTTTCTTTCTTGCCTTCGTCTCATTTCCTGGCCAACAACGCATTGGTCTCGCTGATGATCATGGGCGACGGTGACCACTTACCATTAGGTGGCTCGTCTGCTAGTTTGTCGGCTATTTACATAAAAAACAATATTATATAATTTTACGTTATTATTTTCTGTCCATGAAGGGCGTATGAGAAAAGCTTTAATTAAGGGCCTTTATTAACGGAATATAATCCAAAACGACAATTATAAATTAATATATTTCAAATTCATGAAACGAGAAATACCTAGTCCTAAAACAATACAGGTGCTATTTCTAACCGTAGTTTTTCTAAAGCAAAGCGAGGGTTATTTACTAAGATAATTATGCTAATAATAAAATTGTAACGGCTGGTGCCGTATCTGTACGTAGAATATTTTTTAGAAAATTTATTGTATGTAGACTATATCGAGATTTTATTTTCTCTCTGCTTTTCTTTCTGACTGTGTTCGTATAATTCTAAAACCACTTAAGAGATAAAGATGACTATTGGCATATTCCGAACACATATTCTCCTTGATCAAATATCTATGTACATAAATAACACCATCTCGTACGCCATAATGTTACAATAAAGTGCATATCACTTAGTTATTTTTCAAACTTATATCACTCATATCCTTTTTTCATGGCAAGGATTTAATCGATATGCAAATTCATAGGCTACTAAGCCTATCTAGTGCTAGTTACAACACTACGGATAATTTACAAGCACTGGCCATCAAAAGTCAACTTTAAACTCAGCTCAAAGGTAAGTTAAAAATTAAACTCAAATTCAATATCTGCCCCAGCGCAAGATGAAGTTCACGCTCAGTTCAACCTCAGCACTAACTCAAATTTAATCTCCAACTCGAGCTTCAATCAAACTCAACCCTAAATTCAATTAAAAATGATTTGCGTGCTTCATTTTTCAATGGGGAAGTATGTACTTTCCAGACAATGTTATCTGGACAGTTTGTTCTTTACTAGGATATGCTACGTTAAGTTTTTTGACTGAGGAAAATACATAGATTTTTATATAATGGGTGGCGTAAAGTAATTAATCTATTTGGTTCAGCCACAATTTTTTTTCTAAATTAGAAAATTATAATTATTTTTTCTATACATATAATTGGATTGTGAAATTTCATGATACCTCCTACATTATGATCTCCAAATTTTATATACGTGCTTCTTACTTCGTGATAAATGTTTTCTTTTAAGGTTGCTAGATTTTGTAGTTTGTTTACATACACCAGATTAATTAATCCCAAATCAAGAAGTGTTCCAGCCCCGACAACTCCAAACTGGATGTCAAGAACTCACGTATCATGGTCCTGTAGCGTTCGCCTGTGACAGTTATCGCATTATTTGCAACGTGGTTGAAAATAAATAGTCCGATCTTTATTTCAGAATGGACAACACACCACACATCAAATTTTAATGGGTTATTTTGACCAGACCGCGAATTCTAATGATCACCTTTAAATGTTACAAATCCCAACTGTCTAATTTAAAACGAACTTGTGGCTTTACTAAATAGACATACCTTTTGCTCTCTTAATATGTTACAATTCAACATTCAAATCTAAATTTTCGATCACTGTCAAAATTTTGGCTATTTTTATTGATGAAAATAAGTCTGTCGACACGATTACCACTATAAGGGACTACTAATAATTAGTGCCCATCTTAATAATAATATATCTGAAATTTTACAATTAAATGTGTATTTAAAAAATGAAATATACTTGACTAAAAATTTTATATATTTTTTTAATATCCTGAAATACTGCATTACAACTGGGGTATAATTGCAACCACAAAATCCTATTGGATTTCAAATAAGTAATGACTACTATCTGTATACGGTTAACTTAGAGTATTTTAATTTAAATATACTTTTAAGTTTTGAACAGCTATCACCATATTTGTAATGTTACAAACAATTTTTTCGAGAAATTTTAAAACTAGACGAGAGTGTAAATGAAATGACGTTCAGAGACAAACGTTCCAAAGAGGCTCGCAAGCAATATACGTGCCATTTTAAATTAAAATTAATTCGGAAATATGAGCAAGGTAAGGAATTATGCACAAAGGTACAAAAGTAAATTTTTGGACGAAGGCAATACGATAGTCAAATTACTTATTGCCTGAGTCCATTCTTCAATTTGAACTTCAATTTTACTTAAATCCATAATATCAAATGATCGATACATATTCGTGGTGCACCCTGACAAATAGCATAGCTATGGCTCCAGCTCAGCTTCTTCCAATAGTAGTTCTACATAATCGTGAAATTCTTTTTCTACTTGGCATTCAACATTTTCCACTAGAATCTAACGAGCTAGTCATTTCACAAGCGGATTCACCTTTTTAACCGAAAACGTGGCAGAGCCACCCCTGATTATTTCAGTATATCCCAATAACGACGTACCAAACTATGGCTCGGTTGTTCTTTTCCCGGCCAATACCTTTTTAATAAATTAAACCGACTACAGAAACAAACTCCAAAATGGTACTAAAAAACGAAAATTAATTTAACTAAAATATTTGTTATATGCACTAAATAATGAAAAGTTTATAGGACCGACGAAGTAATACGAAAATTTTGTTACATCTTCATATCGTCTACGTAAAATGTAGAGATGTTTTGTGGGCTTTGTGTCCTTTTAAACTGAGTTCAAAAAGGGAACAGCTTTTATATTAGTTTGTATGTAATTATATTTTTATAAATATACTCTTAATGAACCAATGTTGACAACTTTAATAAATATCTTAGCCGTATTTAAAAGAATTTGCTGGCGGTAACATTACCATTGCGAAACCAGACCAACGCATTGGCTTCCTCAGGGTGTGATTAATGTGTCTTAGAGACAAAAATATAACTCATTAACGCATTCTACCATCTTATCAGTTTTGCTAACCAGTAACCATTATAGAGACATTAATTAAATCTGAGTTTAATGATTTATTTTTTATAGAAAAACGCAACTCCTGAACAAATTAGAATATTTGCGTATTGTTGTAAGCTACAAACTTTTCTGTAATTAACATATAAAGTAACATTGTATTTAATTAATAATTAACTGTGTTAAAAAAGAATTGTCTTATAAATAATGACAACCCCATAGCCCGGTTGGTAGTGACCCTGCCTGCCGAACGAGGGGTCCCGGGTTCGATCCCCGGTCAACGTAGACATTTATGTGACAAATGTTTATTATCGTATTATGGATGTTTGTCATATCATATTTGTGTATATCCATGTCACCCGCAACACAGGTTATCTTACAATGGGGGTGTGAGTGTGTAAACAAAAAAAAATCTAAATTATTCATGAAATTTTATTTTGTTTTGAATGAAATCTGTGATTCAGGTTGTTTTATTTTTCACAATTAAGGGCCATTTCAATGTTTATTATTTAAATGTCGGTTTTTCTGTTATTCACTATATAATATCGAAAATTATAGGAAATTAAACTATTGTAATTGTCAAGTATTACGTTTAAACAGCTAACAGGTGAGAATTACTGACACAAAACGCCTTAGATGAATACTTTACCGACAAGGATGCCTAAGAATAATAACTCTGCAACCGCTTTCAGGTTAGAAACAACGTCGAGCCGCCGTGAGTCTAACAGTCGTATTTATACAGAAATATTGGTTATGATCACGTGGCACAAAAATCAATTTACAATTTTTAATTATGCAATGATTAATCTTCGATCTAGATTAATAATAATTATGAGTTACGATCATTTTTATAAACTTAAACTAATCAATTGATAAATATAGCCTTAAAAATTCAATGATTTTATAAACAGTTATATAATAACCCATTTAACTAGTGTTTTACGCGTCATGTGGAAGCTTGCTAAGGCTTTGGCGCCGATATATACAAAACCAACACCCTTTCAACTTAAATTGAATACAGAAAATGTATATAATTAATGAATTAAAACCCAGTTGGACACGTACTAGAAAATGAGATCCCAAAACGGATATCGTTTGCATACAGTAATTTTATACTATTTTAATCCAATCGAGAACATAATCCACCTTCAAATTTATGAATACCTCACCTTGATTGAAATTTTACTTTCATAAATATACAAAAACCCCGATATTTCTCCCGGGTCTGACGTAAGCCTTACGAAGAACATTTTAAACCGGATATAACCGGCTGCGACGGCGGAAACCAATCGATCACAGGTGCTGTGAACATTTTATTGAGACATAAATTTTAATCAGCAATAAACTTTTATAATCCGTTCTGGTGCGCAACGACCTTTGAAGACTTTGCTTCCATAATTCATTAAAGGCTAATATTTATTTTATCTGAAAAAAATATGAATTTAATATACTTTTTTATGGTCCACTAAAGGCCATTGACCGAGAGACGTCTTCGATGTCTTCTCAGCGAAAAAACGAACAGTAAACCTTATTCAATGTATTTCATATATGTACTAAAATCTTGAGATAGAATAATTATGTATTTCTTTTTTCTTTCCCTTTCTAAATCTGATCGTTTACTGACTCTCTCACAATTAAAAACGTGTTAAAACATTTCGCGATGGGTTTCAAAAGGAGAGTATAGTAAGTCGAGCTAATAATGAACGCTATCTCTGTTCAAAAATAAGCTAACTATTGCCCAGACAACTCTGTAAAATGGATCTGGTTTCATTAATAAGTCCATTTGCTCAGCAGGGTGCATAACATAGTTTGTCTCGCATTGATCGATGCGACATCAGATACATATTTACTTACTTACACTAATTTACATACGTACTACAAACGTATCATAAATTATGCAAAGGAATTTTTATATGCATAATATCAATCCAAACTACATTTTTAAAATGTTTCAATGATTATTTTACACAACATCCTCTCTCACTTTATTTTTGTTCTCATTGTATCAACTTTTGTCAGAACCTACCGTTGATACATTGATATGAAATAGGAATAAGTAAAACAGAAAATATTTCTGACGTTAACGACGTCCTAGATATCCCGTGGAGCAGATATGAGTGTAACCGGTTTGAACGGAACCCGAGAGATCTCAGGTGACATTAACAATTTATTCGCTTACTTTGCTAACCCTCTGGTTTCCTTTTACAGATATTGGCACCATTATGTAATATTTTTTTTAAGATAAGCCGTATTTGTTTTAAAAATATCATAGGTTCCACGGCCCATCTATAGATACTAATATAATGAGAGTGCAAATTTTTTTCATCTGCGTGTATGCGGTAAGTAGTCTTTGATTGAAAAATTATTTTACCATTTGAAAGGTTCATTATTTCAGATGGACCAGATTCATTATATCTATACATATAATGTGCCTATGCATATTATATGTGTTCGACTCGTACGAAGTTTGGGAGACCAATAGTTTAATATAAGATACCAATGGGTAAGTTTTTTTTATTTTTTATATCTTGATTCCCTTCAGTACATTTACTTGTGATTGCCAAATGTATTAGTTGACAAAATATTCGCTTATTTTTTCAGAATTATACAAACACAAGTAATGTTTTACAGTAAAAGCTAATGATGTGTTAGACAAAGTAAATTACCTACTGTTATTATAATAATTACTTCCATCGATTCAAAAAATACAATAAATAATTTCGATTTGGTTTTACAAACAGATGACTTATTTATTTTATTATTTCTTTATTACTTCTAGCTCATTGTACAGTGTACAAGCTGCTGCGCCTTTAGATTCTTTTGTATATTTTCAGCCAGCACTAACCATTTAAGGCCAACAGCACGACCCATTATTTCCATATCGATAAAAGAGAGCCCAAAGAAACTTTTACCCATATTCAACCTATACTTAACCGGATTTAAATATTCAATATCTGTAAAATCTAACCCCATATCGTATGCTGGGTGCCAATACACCACTCGGCTGTAATTCGTATGCGTATCGCCACTGCTTGCCACGTGAATAGAATAGAATCAGCCGTTGTCAAGTAAAGGATTCTTACTACCAGATACTGCCGCAAATTTTGCGTGTTACTAACCGAATTACATTGGAAATTGGACAATTGGGGGTAACGGTTTTTATTGATATGGTTTTAGTGAATGGGCTCAGGTGATTTACATTTGAACTTTTAGGAACAAATAACTTAATGGTAGTATTAAGTGTTAGTAGGACATCCTATCAACAATAACAACTAGGTATAATTTCTATATAAAATAAGTTAATGCATGACAAAAATCCCACCTGATGGTAAGTAGTGATAAAGTTTAAGATGTTGAATGCACTAACTTATAAAAGCTTATTCCCTCTTCTCTTGAAGATTCCTACGTGTATTAAAGATTAAAAATGGTCGCAAAATTATATCTAATATGTCTTAACCTTTCGTTGGCACCTTAATGTAAATTTATGTAACGTTTTAAAAATTTCTACAATAGTATACAACAATATCCGTAAGAGGGATTTGAAATTTAATAGTAAAATCGAATATCTGCTAGTTTATATAAGAAGGAATGCATGAGTTCCATCCATCTTTATGTCCAAAGCAAACTGCCCTCGTAGTGTCCTTTACTGAACAGCAGATCGAACGATGGCTTCAAGTTCAATATAAATACGAGTACAATATTGTATTTAGACATGTATTTAATATATATTATATATTTAAATTCAAAATCATTTAAGGATTTAGGTATTCTGTAACTAAATATACGCGCGTCATTTTTTGCTTCTACTACCGTTTCGAAAAGGTGCTTTAACATCGAGGTGAAGAAACTACTCGGCACATCTTTTAAAGAACACATGGCAATTCTGGTTCCGACACTTTTACTTTCAGGCATCCTTGTCTTTTATACATTCATTAATACCATATTATCCTTTACCTTTTACCATTTACCTTTACCTGTATATGTTATAACTAGCAATCCGCCCTCGCTTCACTTCAGAATAATTACGCCTTATGCTTACAAATAGCACCTACATTGTTTTAGGACTGAGTTTTTCTCGTTCTGTGAATTAGAAATATTTATAACATTTTTCGTTGTAGGCGGATTGCGATGAAACGAACTTTAAATATTATATGACGCTTACTGTAATACATTAGTGAAAACCGTAATGAAATCGATTAAGCCGTTTCTGAGATTAGCGCGAACAAAGGCACAAACGAACAGACAAAATATCTAATAACTATTTTTTTCGGTTCTATAAATAAATAATAAAGGCCCCTAATAATAGTTTTTCTCATCATACTTCATGTATAGAAGCGATTAATTTTTTTTATTATGTAGAGAAAATAAGTATCTATAGTTATGTTTATAAATATAGATAAAATAGATCATATTGAAGCACAAATAGGATGAACACACAATATTATTATAAGCGCTACGTACTGAAATGTTCCGTTGCCAGTCGTTGCCAGTCGTTGCCAAGCCTATAAATAGTTAGTAGATATGCTAGGTTCAATCTGGCTACATCGCGCCGTGTTTATAGTATTATATTCCGTTATTGATTAAGGTGTTTGAATCGCCAAAAAATGTTGTGCTCGGGCTTGACTTTTGTCTTTGATATAAATATCTACCCTGAAAGCAGGACTATCGCACCAGTCCTGCTCGCAGGCACCAACAAGGGGGTAAAAGGCTAAACTTTAATACAATTTGTACATGTTTTGGCATGTTAAAATCGGGAAATAAGTTGTCAACCTATTTGGTATGTGTATAGTTACTGTTTCGAAACCCATCACTATCGTAGCTGACGATGAAAAGAAACAATAAAATTGTTTCTTAGTTGGCTTTCGAAAATGGGAGTTAAAACGTTTTAACGATTTTTGTTAGGAACAAAAGCTGGTAGGTAGAATTACTTACCATACATGACAACAGTCACAATTAAACACGACGTTGTAGACCAATACATCTGCCAGCATATTCGAAAGCGGGATAGAGTTGGCTGTTGTTCAGTCAAGAGCGAATGAACAGAAGTAGATTGCTTCAAATCGAGGATAAATAAATCTACGAGCAAATGAAAATAGACGCGAGTTCTAGATTAAACGGATTTAAATATTCATTCCCTTGAAGCTATCTCTATATTGTACGCTTGTTGGTAGCCGTTAGCCGTCAATACGCCGATCAGACGTCATTCGCATGCGTGCCGTCTCTTCTTGATACACGACTTGAATAGAATCATCGTTGAGAGTTGAAGGAATTCTCGCTCTTGTCAAGTAAATTGCCGCTAAGCCGCGATAAGTCGACTTTGTTAAATCGTTCAAGATAAATATTTAATTAATAGAGTAAGAAATGTACATGAAAATTGGTTCAATACTTGTCGGATTGCTGAGCGTGGCACAGTTTTGCACAGTACATTTTTTTTTTTAATTTTGATTGTTTGAGATTTTATTTTTAAATTGGTTTTTACATGAGTACTAATATTCTGCATTTGCATTATAATTTAAGGATCAGAAGCTTCGAAGATCAAGAATGGGAGTTAGAAGAATTAATTTGGCTATTTTTAGTGTCTTTTTCTTAAAGAAAATAAAAGATATTATTCTCTATTCAACTTTATTTTAAAGTTATAAGAAAAAAAATTTTTAATCCACATAATGGTCGTTGTCTTTTAGTACATCGAATGGTGCGCTTGACAATTTATTTAAATTTATGCAAATTTCATTATCATCATCATTTCAACCCATACTGTCCCACTACAGTTCTTGGATTTTTATTTACAATAAGAGAGATTAATGCTGCACTCTGCCGTGCGTACCAGGTGCAGTTCGGTAGACTTCACATACCTTTGAGGACTTTATAGAGAGCTCTTCATGTGTGCAGGTTTCCTCACGTTGCTTACAGTCACGGAAAAAGTTATAATTAATTTGTTGTGACTACGTTCAAACCACTAACTTACTGCAAACATACCTCTATGTAATATGTATATACTTGTATATTGAAGTTTCAAATTTCGCAGATCGGTTTTTTTGTATGTAACAACTCGACAAACGAGTAGATGAGCCTGATGTTAAGTAACCGTCACCCGTCAACGACGCGTTGTAGACAAAAAACGAAGCGAGGGGACTCACATCTTATATAGAACAATGTTGTTGCATTAATATATTCTCAAATTATACATCACATTAATATAGTCCAAGACCCCTTCGAATATTATAACATAGAATTTATTTCGGACCTTTTCGTTACAACCCAAAGAAACAA
The DNA here is from genome assembly GCA_018251895.1 of Agathymus mariae mariae. Lineage (NCBI taxonomy): Eukaryota > Metazoa > Arthropoda > Insecta > Lepidoptera > Hesperiidae > Agathymus > Agathymus mariae. Next base: position 80 of record DWPT01007728.1, on the reverse strand, counting down.
AAAATAGCACCGAGTTGCGTTTCATTTTATAAAAACACTTTATGTAACTTATATGTTAAGAAGAGTAAGGTTGAGAAGGG